>CM035171.1:57841963-58150965 GCA_020205615.1 Panax quinquefolius | reverse complement strand
AACTATTCATGAGTTACTATTCACGAGTTACTATTCACCCTAAGTTACTATTCACTCTAGTATTGTGCATTAGTATTTGGGGTACAATATTATTCCATGAGGAGATGTGCTAATTTTTTCAGATTTGTTGGTTGAAGATATAATAGTAAGTCAATATGGATCACCGGTGGAGTTATAATAGTAAATCAATATGGATCATTTGGTTTAAAGTTTTAATAGTAAATCAAGATGGACCGTTGTTTTATGTTTTAATCAGTAAACCAATATGGACCGTCCGTTTAATAGTAAATCAATCTGGACCGTTCATGAATTAGTTCTTATTCATTCTATTTTCCTATAAATGAAGCTCATTCCTTCATTATTTCTTATGAATTCACTGAAACTCTAAAGAGAGAATTATAAGAGAACCTATAGAAAAGTATTCTGCTACTTCCCTACTCTTTTATTCAGTTTCTTTTAAGGTAAGAGATGTTAATTGTTGTACTCATGAAGAGAACTTCTGTTATTTCATTATTTATTATTCATTGGAATAACTCAGATCACGCTGCTACCTTATACATGGTGACATTCTTCTAATATTCCATTCTTTATTATTATGCCTGAATATCTCATGCGTGCGTTTACGCTTGGACCGGGTTCCATTATTTATTATTTCGTTGGAATATCCCACTCTGCGCGCTTACTTTGGACTCCGGTTCCATTATTTATTATTCGTCGTAATATCCATTTTGTGCGCTTCGTTGGGACTGGTTCTATCCATTATTATTACATTGGAATAACCCGCCTGCAAGTGCGATCTATCGCATGCATGGTGATTTCTTTTGTTATTCCATTCTTTATTATACTCAAGTGAGGTTAAAACTTTGACTTCTATACCCATGAAATTAGTGGAATATCTTTGATATTTGCGCTTCATCCAAAGATCTTTTCATGGAAATATTCTTTCGAGCATTCTTGAATTTTACTCTACAAAGCAAAGATCATGTCGATAAATTGAACGTTATCGCCTTCTGGATAAATTAATTCTTGAACTTGTTTTATTGAATTCTTATATCATTGTCATCATCCTCATGTTTATATTATGTTGAAAGTCATCGTGTATTGTAGTGCATAGATGGACTTAGTAGATGATTATGAATGAGGATTATTCGCAGATAATCATAACCGTAATGTTACAAATGATGTGGAAAAAGTCCTCATTGGCCCGTAGTGCATTGATGGACAATTTTTGGTATGATTATGGCTATGGATTCTCTTTGGGCGTAGTGCAAAAGATGAATTGTTTTATGGCATGATCGGGATCGTTGATGAAAACATGATTATCTTAAGCCGTAGTGCATGGATAATTTGTGGTCGTGATACTAAAGAATATCCTTGGCCGTAGTGCAGGGGTGATTCGATGGTGTGGATTATTTATTAAGCTGAGTCCCAACGATAAAAGTGATGAAAAACCTTTTCAATCAAAGAAGATAGTAGATTTCATTCTCTACTTGACTCTTTTAATGGATTGCTTGCTCCGCTGCAGTTAAACTTGATATTTATTATATTTTATCAGTTTAACATTGTTGAAGACTAACGATAAATTATTCTACATTATCTTAGTCATAATATTTTTTACTGGGCTAGTTGAGCTCACCCTTTCTTTCACTGTTCTCTTCAGAAAATGAGAACGTAGCTGGGACTAGCCGGGGAACAAAGTGATGGTCCTAGATGGTGCATTAGTAGTCCTCACTATTCTGTGAAATAGTGTGATAATAATTGTAATGAGGACTCCTTTTGAGTTTGTATAATCTTTAGTAAACAATATTTGTATTCAAACTCACCGTTTATGTTTTATCGTATTGTACACAACAATTGTATTTGAATTTTGTACCATGTATCTGGCGACTCAAGATGGGTGATGTATACCTAATTTTGGGGGCGTCACAGTTGGTATCAAAGCTTAGGGATATGATCCCTGGCTAAGATGTGAGAATAGAATTAGGAGGGGAGAGACGGGGAATTCCTTCGCTAGTATGACCTACCTAAGTTTTTTTTGTGGTATTTAATTGGTTGGTCAGGATAAAGGGATAATATGTTACATCTCAATTAACCTTTTGTTTTGTGGCAGTATCTGAAAATGACATCAAAGAATGTTGAGAATAGCAATAGAGCACATGCGACCGTTGATTCACCATATATCAATAAACAGGATAATGTGCATCAGGAAGGTTACAATCCTCATGCAAACAACAACACTGACCAAATGATGAATGATGGAATGTTCAGAGGCTTTATGCAATTCATGCAATAGCAGGAGAGAGCGGCTCCTGTCCAAAATGTAGGTGGAAATACTGGAAACTCTCGGACGGTCACCGCTAAACAGTTCAAGGAGCTGGGACCACCGAAGTTTATTGGAGAGCCAAAACCACTTAAGGCGGAAGCATGGATAAAGCAGATCACCAAGATATTTGATGTCTTGGGATGCTCCGAGGAGTAAAAGGTTTCCTTTGCCGCCTTTTGTTAGGTTTTATGAAAATCAAAGTAGCAATCAAATTGCAAAATTTAGTGGAAGCGAAATAAAATCAGATTTTAAAATTTTTCACAAACCAATTACCCGGATCATCCTTTATGCATATTATTAATTAAAGGAAGAATAAGAAATTATGAAATCATACCCTTGTAGAAACGAGCTTCCTCGTGCACGAAGTTCACCTCCCACTTCTCGCATGATCTCCTCAATCTCGGGTAGATTCCTTCCTTCGATCAATGTAAGCCACCCAAATGTATGGCCTCTATAGTGATCCACCAAAAAGAATAATTATCAAGAAGAAGGGATGTTGGCTCAAACCCTAGTTTTCTATCTCAGATAAGAAAAAGGGGCGATACTTCCAACTCTTGGAATTACGTATATTAGATATCCGATATAAGACTCCTCTTATAAAGATATCATGTAACCCTATTTTAATTAAAATAAGGTATTATTTATTTAATTAAACTCTTTTAATTAAATGGGCTCCCTAATCCTATTAGGGGTAATTAATTAAACTCCTTTAACTAATTTTTCTTCCTAATCCAATTAGGAATAAATGAGAGTACTTATATTAAATTAATTCCTAAACCTTTTAGAAATTAAAATAATAATAATTGTAATAATATTAGTAAGACTCCTCTTATTAATTTATATTTAATATTTCTAAAATATTAAATAATAATATTAAGCTATTTAATTTTTTCTATCACCATAGATTAAATTAAATATACTTAATATATTATTACAATTATGCCATTAACTTCTTAAATAATTATTCTTCCTTTTATGGTGTGACCCTTTAGGTTCTCCATATTAAATAGGTTGTGAATAAATCAATTAGAACAATTCTAATCTCATTTAAATAAATAAATTAAACAAATAATTTATTTAAATAAATAATATTTATTCTACAATAAGGATAAGCCTCCTAGCGATCATCGACTTTCCGTATAATATAGATTTCAACATTAATCATAAAAGAACCTTTGAGTAAATAGTTACCTGCACAATTCAATCCTTCCACCATACAATGTCCCAATTAAATATAAGACATGGAATTCTTTGTCAAGTCTTATTTTATTTAATTATATGTATTTCGATTCCTAAATGAATAACTCCTAATGAATGCAAATTAGAAACTACTTTCTAATTTCATTCCACCTCGCCAAGGATTCCGGGTTGTCATTTATCGAATCACATAGACATTTCCTTTTTACTAGATGTGGTAGATTCTTTATTGATCATTCATTATCTTCATATATAACTTATTACACCCAAGCATACCCTTTGATATACTCTAAGAGTCTTAAGGAATAAGTCAAAGTGTAATTCATTATATATAAGATACTATGATGATCTCAAGTCTAAGGATCATTTCAGACTACTATCACTACTGTGAATTCCTATTGACAGTAAGTAAAACTCCATTAGGTATTCCTTAAGCGAGTCACGCTCAGTGAACTTATTCTCTAATAAGCACCTACATACTTGCTTTAGTGTTCCACACAAATGATCATGAGATCAATCATCCTCATCCAATGAGCAAAGCAACGATGTACCAATCTATCCGGATTCACTAATCCCCAATTTAGTAATCCAATGATTGGGAACTATTTTAGTTTTAAGCTTTCTAAGAATTTAGATCTCATTAGAATGATCATCATCATTATTCTAAAAGCGTTGCTTAAAACTATGGGTTTATCACATATTATTAAAAAAAACACCATGTAGATAATAAATGCCTTTAATAAATAATTCTTTTATTAATAAATAAATAAGATTGATTACACAAGATATGCTTTATCATCATACATGATTGGCTTCAGATGCATAATACTTTCAATCTCCCCCACTGCACTAAAGCCAATCGCCGTGGTATCTCATACCCATCTTCTCTAAGTGACGATCAAAATCTGTTGTTGTGTTAACGCTTTAGTAAATGGATCGCAATATTGTCTTGAGAGTCCACACGCGCTCCGGTGACGCCTCCTCTTTCAATGATCTCTCGATCAAATGAAATCGCCACAACACGTGTTTGGATTTCGATGAGACTTGGGTTCCTTAGCTTTCATAATGTACAGCCCAAAGTGTTGTCACGCGAATCAAAGGCACCGGTCCTTTAATGCTAGGAACCACACCAAGTTCTAGAATGAACTTCTTCATCCAAATGCCTTCCTTTGCAGCCTTCACTTGCAGCCTATGTACTCGCCTCTCATCCATCGAATCAAGAACCGTTGCTGCTTGAACTTTTCCAACTCATCGCGCCACCATTTAAGGTAAACACATACCCTAAACGGATTTACTTTCATCTTGGTCTATTTGAAAACTTGAGTCTCGTGAAGCCCTCTAGTTTTAATTCGCACTCCACAGAGATAAGAAATACATCCTTAGTTCTTCTTAAGTACTTTAGACATTTTCACCGCCTTCCAAAGGTGTTCTTCTCCTGATTCGACCGATATCCGCTTGTTACACTAAGTGCATGAGCGACATCTCGGTCTAGTACATATATCATACCGTACATGATAGATCCTATTCTTTCAAGCATAAGGAATCTTACTCATACGGTTTTCTCCTCGTGTGTCTTTGGAGCTTGTTTTTGGAGAGATGTATTCCATGGCTCATCCAAGATGAGACCTCTTTTGGAATCTTCCATGCTAAACCTTTTAGCATCATGTCAATGTACATTCCTTGGGATAAGCTAAGCATCCTATTAGATCTATCTCTATAGATCTTTATCCCCAAAATATAGGATGCTTCTCCCAAGTCCTTCATGGAGAAGTGTTTAGATAAACCAGATTTTAATTGATTGCAGAAAGATAGGAATATCATTCCCTATCGGTAATATATCATCAACATATAACACAAGGAATGAAACAAATAGCTCCCACTTACCTTCTTGTACACACATGGTTCATCCTCATTTTGATAAAATCAAACTTTTGATTGTCTCATCAAAACGGATGTTCCACCTACGAGAAGCTTGCTTTAATCCATAAATGGATCGTCAGAAGCTTATGAGACTTGATTTGTTACAACCTTTGAAACAAATCCTCCGGTTGTGTCATATACACATCCTCCTCAAGTTTCCCATCGAGGAAGGCCGCTTTTCACGTCCATCCGCCAGATTTAGTAGTCATGGTAAGTCGCAATCGCAAGCAAAACCGAATGGACTTGAGCATTGCTCATGGTGAGAAGGTTTCGCCATAGTCAACTCCTTGTCTTTGTTTGAAACCTTTTGCAACCAAATCGGGCCTTATAGGTCTCTACCTTGCCGCCTCGCTCCAGTCTTTTTCTTTAAAGACCCATTTACACCCAATAAGCTTAATGCCTTGGTGGTGAGACCAAAGTCCATACTTGGTTCTCATACATGGAGTCCATCTCGGATTTCATGGCTTTTGCCACTTCTCCGAGTCTTTACTACTCATAGCCTTTCGCTCAGTAATTCAATGGATCATCATCATCTATGATGCGTACCTCATTGTCATCTTCTATGACAAGTCCATACTGTCTGGCATCTTTGGTACTCTTCCCGATTTATGAATAGGGTGTTGTATGTATGAATCTCTACTTGGTTAGGTACCTCGCTTTGATCTGTAGTATTTTGTGGTTCTTGAACTTCTTCAAGATATATCTTACTCCCAATCGACCCCTTCAAGGATAAACTCCCTTTCCAAGAAGGCAAGCATGTTTCGCAACAAACACCTTTTGATCGGTTGGATGATAGAAATAATACCCCGATGTTTCTTTAGGATATCCCACAAATCTACATTTGTCGATCTAGTCTGCGACTTATCGTTTTCAAACTTTTTGACATAAGTTGGACAACCCCAAGTCTCAACATGCTTAAGATTTGGTTTCTCCCCGTCCATAACTCATATGGGGTCTGGGGATGGATTTTGTAGGTACCTTGTTAAGTAGGTATGCAAATGATTCTAGGGCATATCCCCGTAAGGAAACCGGAAGGCTCGGGTAAAGCTCATCATAGATCGAACCATGTCCAACAATGTTCGATTTCTCCTTTCGAGATACACCATTCATTTCAGCGCGCCCCGGTGGAGTCCATTGTGAGATTATACCATTTTCTTTGAGACAATTGAGAAACTCACCACTTAAGTATTCTCCTCCTCGATCGATCAAGAATCTTAATACTCTTACCGCTTTGCTTCTCAACTTCACTTCGAACTCTTTGAACTTTTCAAATGATTCAGATTTGTATTTCATTAAATACACATATCCAAATCTTGAGTGGTGGTCGTTGAATGTAATAAAATAAGAATACCCTCCTCGTAAATGTCGTTGTCATAGGTCCACATACATCGTATGTGTACCAACCCTAACAACTCTCAGAACTCTTTCTCCTTTTCCACTAAAAGGAGATTTAGTCATTTTACCCATGAGACAAGATTCACAAGTTGGATATGATTCATAATCGATAGCTCTAGGAGCCCATCTTTATGCAACTTGGATAATCTTGTTTCATTAATACGACCGAGTCTATAAAGTACACATGAAGGTATAATTAACATCATCTCTTTTCCTTTTCTTAGTTTGTTCAATTTGAAATATATTTTCATGCAAGTCAAGTGTATAAAGTCCATTTCGCAAATTACCAACACCATATAAAACATTATCATTATAAATGGAACAACTGTTGTTCTTTATTATAATATTAAAACCATCCATATCCAATACAGAGATAGAAATAGTGTTTCTAATGATATTTGGAACAAAATAACAATTATTTAAATTAATGAACTTGCTCATAGGCAATGCTAAACAATAAGTCCCTACAGCTAATGCAGCAACCTTTGCTCCATTTCCCACTCGTAGGACGACCTCATCCTTGCTCAGCTTTCTACTTCTGACCAGTCCCTGCATATTATTACATATGTGAGAACCACATCCCAGTATCCAATACCCAATTAGAAGATCGACTTTCGAAAAAATTAATTTCAATCATAAACAAACCTTGATTAGGATTCAAAGCTTCTACAAGCTTCTTCTGCTTTTGTTCCGCAAGATAATCCTTGCAGTTCCTCTTTCAGTGACCCGGCTTATTGCAATGGAAGCAAATTCCTTTGCTAGCTGGATCAGGTTTCTTTTGATCCTTCACTTTCGCCTTTCTTTCCTTAGCCTTCTTGGATTTCTTCTTTCGGAAGATACCTTGGGCCTCTTCCTTTTCTTGGAAGAATCATCCACCAAGAAGACATGGTTCTTCTTGGATGGGAAGTGACCTTCAAAGAAGATTTTCAACATGTTAAGTAATTCGTGCAAGTCGACATCCAACTTATTCATGTGAAAATTCACAACAAATTGTGAGAAGGTGTCCGGGAGTGATTGCAAGACTAAATCTCGACTCAACTCCCCATCCATGATGAACCCAAGTCGCCCAAGACGCTCAATCGATTGATCATCTTTAGGACATGAGTCTCAGCGGTAGTGCCCTCGGTCATCCGAGATCGGAAGAGCTCCTTAGATATTTCATATCTAGCAGTCCCTACTTTGCTCACCATACAACTCTCGAAGGTGCAAGAAGATAGTAGGAGCATCCATGTTTTCATGCCGACGCCAAGCTCGTTACTCATGGATGCGAGCATGATGCATCGAGCCACAGATGCATCATCTTGCCATCGCTTAAAAGTTGCAATCTCTTCCTCGGAGGTCGCCTCTCGCAACTTTTGCGTGTACGGTAGAATTTAGGACATAAGAAATCTTTTCAAAGGTGAGAACAATTTCAGATTCCTTAACCAAATCGTGTAGTTCATTCTGGCCGCTTTGTTAAGATCAAGTATGCTACGCAGTTGAAATTAGTGAATGTGACATTTTCAAAATTCGCATGTAAAAAGACAATATTTTAGCAAACATTCATTTAATTAATTACCAAAATAAATTAGGTCTTATTTTATATTGGTATCTCTCACTATTTTCTTCAAACTATATTACCCTCATTTATATAGTTCGGCAAAATCTAATTAAAGTTTTTGCTAGTGAGAATAAGGATCCCATTTCAAATATATATAGCCTTGTGGTGACACAACAAACTATATATAAATAAATAGGTAGACAACTCCTTGTCAATTACATCAACATGTAACTCCTTATGTTTTGCCTCTTGGATTATTTTGATCAAGTGGTGGCACATCCGAATCAAAATTATCTAAGTTAAGTCCAACCTAGCACTTCCATATATTCAAAAAAAAATATCGCCCTTGTGGTGACACAACAAAACAATATTGTTCAATTTTCTTTATAAGCATCAAATGTGATAAATTAACATCTTAAATACTTAATACTTGCCTTGTGGTGACACAACAAACTCATATTAAATATTTGATACTCTATTAATTTTATCATGCTAGAAGGCGACGTTCGATATTCTAAATATCTTTGAACGCTTAAGACTTAATATATAAAAAACCTTTGAGGGATTTGTTATTATTAGTCTCATCTTGTTTAGCAAGCATGCAAATATATATATATAAATACGCGTAATATATTATTAAACATGCGAAGCATGTTTGCATAATATATAATATATATAATACTAGCATGCACATATAGAATACTATATTCTACCCGGATTGATTATGGACTTTTATTCTAGTTTGGTTCACTAGAGCCACCAAGTGAACCAAAAGGTCAAACCCTAGGGTGCAAAGAATAAACATTTAAATATAACTATTACATTTAAACCCGGGCTCCATTACAAATGGGTCTTCAAGCGCTCCTTGATCTCCGGTTCTTCAAAAAAATTCTAACTAATCCTATTACATTAAACTATTTAATTTAAATAGAAACCTTGATCGCAAATCGAGGGAAGTACATAGAGAGAGATAGAATTTACATCATGAAGAAAACCGAGAAAGAAGAGGAGGTACGCAGAATTCATTTAATAAAACCCATTCATTCAAACATCCAACTAAAATAAATCCAATCATATTGGTCAATTGTCCATAATCAATCCCATTTATTATCATACATATCATCATATGTATCAATAAATTAAATCATTCCATATATATATGAATATCATTTAATGGGCAATTTTATGTTGCATGAAATCCAATTTCAAGATTAAAATAAACTCTTTTATTTTAATTATAAAATTATTAAGATTAATATATATATATAACAATTATATATATATATATATATATATATAATAATAAAAGTCCTACTTCTTTAAAAAAAACCGGCAGGACCATGCCAATTTTTTTTTTTTTTTTTGTTCTGGATATTAAACCGCCACGTGGACCAGGCGGTAAACCACAACCACCGCCCTTGACAAAAACAAGTTGCATCCAGGAATCAACTTTTGTCAAAAAAAAAAAACATGCTTTGCTAACAATAACAGTCGGATTTTATATGTCAGAACATATTATGTTTTTATGCAAAAAAAAAAAAAAAAGTTTAGTACTTCCCATGCTGGCGGTTTACAAAGTAACCAAAGAAATCCGTGAGTAAATAGAAAAAAAAACTATTCATTACCCATTGAAACAGGATTACACCACACGGAATCCAACAAGTTGCACGGACTCTGGAAAAAAACAGTTTTTTTTTTTTCTTCGAAAACAATTTTCGGCAAAAAAAAAAATATCTTTCATAAAATAATAATTTTATACAACAATTTATGCCCAATAAATTATTCAAAATACATACCCATACATATATGGAATCAAAATAATTAATAATTCGCATAAAGTTTGGCTCATGATACCACTGTTAGGTTTTATGAAAATCAAAGTAGCAATCAAATTGCAAAATTTAATAAGTTTAAATAAAATCAGATTTTAAAATTTTTCACAAACCAATTACCCGGATCATCCTTTATGCATATTATTAATTAAAGGAAGAATAAGAAATTATGAAATCATACCCTTGTAGAAACGAGCTTCCTCAAGTACGAGTTCACCTCCTACTTCTTCGCGATCTCCTTGAATCTCCGGGTAGATTCCTTCCTTTGATCAATGTAAGCCACCCAAATGTATGGCCTCTATAGGTGATCCACCAAAGAAGAATAATTATCAAGAAGAAGGGATGTTGGCTCAAACCCTAGTTTTTCTATCTGTATAAGAAAAAGGGGGCGTACTCTCCAACTCTTGGAATTACGTATATTAGATATCTGATATAAGACTCCTCTTATAAAGATATCATGTAACCCTATTTTAATTAAAATAAGGTATTATTTATTTAATTAAACTCTTTTAATTAAATGGGCTCCCTAATCCTATTAGGGGTAATTAATTAAACTCCTTTAACTAATTTTCTTTCCTAATCCAATTAGGAATAAATGAGAGTACTTATATTAAATTAATTCCTAAACCTTTTAGAAATTAAAATAATAATAATTGTAATAATATTAATAAGACTCCTCTTATTAATTTATATTTAATATTTCTAAATATTAAATAATAAATATTAAGCTATTTAATTTATTCTATCACCATAGATTAAATTAAATATACTTAACATATTATTACAATTATGCCATTAACTTCTTAAATAATTATTCTTCCTTTTATGGTGTGACCCTTTAGGTTCTCCATATTAAACTAGGTTGTGAATAAATCAATTAGAACAATTCTAATCTCATTTAAATAAATAAATTAAACAAATAATTTATTTAAATAAATAATATTTATTCTACAATAGGGATAAGCCTCCCTAGCGATCAACGACTTTCCAAATAATATAGATTTCAACATTAATCATAAAAGAACCTTTGAGTAAATAGTTACCGTACAATTCAATCCTTCCACCATACAATGTCCCAATTAAATATAAGACATGGAATTATTGTCAAGTCTTATTTTATTTAATTATATGTATTTCGATTCCTAAATGAACAACTCCTAATGAATGCAAATTAGAAACTACTTTCTAATTTCATTCCACCTTGGCCAAGGATTCCTGGGTTGTCATTTATCGAATCACATAGGACATTTCCCTTTACTAGAAGTGGTAGATTCTTTATCGATCATTCATTATCTTCATATATAACTTATTACACCCAAGCATACCCTTTGATATACTCTAAGAGTCTTAAGGAATAAGTCAAAGTGTAATTCATTATATATAAGATACTATGATGATCTCAAGTCTAAGGATCATTTGTCTTACTATCACTACAGAATTCCTATCGACGGGTAAGTAAAACTCCATTAGGTATTCCTTAATGAAAGTCACGCTCAAATTGAACTTATTCTCTAATAAGCACCTACATACTTGCTTTAGTGTCTCCACACAAATGATCATGAGATCAATCATCCTCATCCAATGAGCAAGCAATGTATGTACCAATCTATCCGGATTCACTAATCCCCAATTTAGTAATCCAATGATTGGGAACTATTTTAGTTTTAAGCTTTCTAAGAATTTAGATCTCATTAGAATGATCATCATCATTATTCTAAAAGCGTTGCTTAAAACTATGGGTTTATCACATATTATTAAAACAGCACCATGTAGATAATAAATGCCTTTAATAAATAATTCTTTTATTAATAAATAAATAAGTTTGATTACACAGTATATGCTTTATCATCATACATGATTGGCTTGTATGCATAATACTTTTACCTTTATGTTGCGAGGAGAGGCAGATTACTGGTGGGAATCGGTAAAGCGTACTCAACCTGCCGCACTGAAGATGTCTTGGAAAAAGTTCCAAGAACTATTCAACGACAAGTACTTTCCCGAAAGTATTCGCCATATAAAAGAGGCAGAATTCATCAAGTTGGAGCAAAATAATATGATTGTGCCGTAGTATGAGGCTAAATTTGCAGAGTTGTCCCGGTTTACATCCCATTTGGTGGATAATGAGGAGTGAATGATGCGAATGTTTTTGCGAGGTTTGAAACCTGAGATACGTCAACATCTTATTTCTCATAAACTGTGTTTGTATTCAGATGTTGTTAATAGGGCTCAGTTAGTGGAGCGCGATAAAGAGTCAACGCAACCAAAGGAGAGCAGTCATCAAGCGGTGACAACAAGCGTGGAGGGAATCAACAGGCCAGAAATGGTAACCACTTCAGTGGTAATCAGGGCCAAAACAATAAGAATGGACATTTTAAGAAGAGGAGATTTAATAATGATTGAAGGACGTCAGCACCAGCACCCGTTGTTAAGGAATGAAAACGACCACCTATCATATGCTTCAAATGCGGAGGGGAGGGACACATCAGTCCAAAATGCACGATGCCGTCCAAAGCATGTTATAATTGTGGAAGAGAAGGTCACCTAGCCCGATTTTGTCGTTCACCGAAGACAAGTTCAGCTAGGATGGAGGCACCAAAGGCGCAATCAGGAAAAAGTCAAATTTGGTAGTGCAAGGAGAGCGTTTGTTGTGACCTCCCGAAAGCAAGGAACCCGAATGAGGTCATCACGGGTAAGCTTATCATAAACTCTAAATAAGTCTATACTTTATTTGATCTGGGTTCTACCCATTCTTTTATTTCTCCTACTTGCGCTCAACGATTAAATTTGACTGGAGAAATTAGACTTTGACTTATCTGTGGAAACTCCATTGGGAGAAACCTTCATTACATCCTTTGTTTATAAGTCTTGTTTGGTTCAAATCGAATCGCACATTACCGTCGATCTTATTTCTTTAAAAATACTTGCGTTTGGCGTAATTCTAGGGATTGATTGGTTAAATACTCATCATACAAAAATTGATTATTTTCGTAAGGTTGTTAGTTTTCATATTCCTAATCAACCTATTATGCAAATTCAAGCGACCAAACCATTAAAATCAATCACGGTCATTTCAAGCCATAAAGCTATTCGTTTATTAAAAAATGGATGTCAAGCTTTCTTAGCTCATGTCACAGATTTAAACAAAAATATGTCAATTTTGAACGATATTTCTATTGTTAATAAATTTCCTGACGTATTCCCTGAAGAACTTCCTGGCCTACCCCCAGAGCGTGAAATTGAATTTTGTATCGACCTTGAACCTAGTACAAAACCCATTTCCAAAGCCTCATATCGAATGGCTCCTATTGAACTTCAGGAGTTAAAGACCCAATTGCAGAAATTGTTAGACATTGGTTTCATTTGTCCTAGTACGTCTCCTTGGGGTGCTCCTGTTCTATTCGTGAAGAAGAAAGATGGGAGTATGCGACTTTGTATTGATTATCGAGAGTTGAATCATGTCACCATAAAAAATAGGTACCCATTACACGTATTGATGATGACTGTTTGACCCGATTGCAAGGAGCCAAATTCTTTTCAAAGATTGATCTTCATTAGGATATCACCAATTGAAGATTGTGAGGATGACATTCTAAAGACGGCTTTCGAACTTGGTACGGGCATTATGAATTCCTAGTCATGTCCTTTGGATTGACTAATGCTCCTTGCTGCCTTCATGGATATGATGAACCGAGTATTCAAGGAATATTTGGATCACTTTGTGGTCGTCTTTATTGATGACATCCTTATTTATTCTAAAAGTCGTGAAGATCATGAGCAACACTTGAGGCTGACACTCCAAAAGCTTCGTGAATACAAGCTTTATTAAGACTCCGTTCTTTATTATTCGCCGGAATATCATGCATGTGCGTTCTGTTGGACTGGTTCCATTATTTATTATTCGTAGAAGAATATCACGTCTCATGCGTTCTACGGGACTGGTTCCATTATTTATTATTCTATTAGAATATCATATGCGTGCGTTCACGGTGGGACCGGGTTCCATCTATTATTATTCTCGTTGGAATAACTTTTGCTGTCTTGATTCTATCGCATGCATGGTAATTTCTTTTGTTATTCCATTCTTTATTATACTCAGTAGGTTAAAACTTTGACTTCTATACCCATGAAATTAGTGGAATATCTTTGATATTTATGCTTCATCCAGTATATTTTCATGGAAATATTCTTCTGAGCATTCTTGAATTTTACTCACTAAAGCGAAGATCATGTTGACAATTTGAACGTTATCCGTTCCTCGGATAAATTAATTCTTGAACTTGTTTTATTGAATTCTTATATCATTGTCATCATCCTCATGTTTATATTATTTTGAAAGTCTTCGTGGCTTCAGAAGTAGATGGACTTGGTATGATTATGAATGAGGGATTATTCGGTATAATCATAACCGTAATGTTACAAATGATGTGGAAAAAGTCCTCATTGGCCCGTAGTGCATTGATGGATAGTTTTTGGTATGATTATGGCTATGGATTCTCTTTGGCCATAGTGCAAAGATGAATTATTTTATGGCATGATCAGGACCGTTGATGAAAACATGACTATCTTAAGCCGTAGTGCATGGATAATTCGTGGTCGTGATACTAAAGAATATCCTTGGTCGTAGTGCAAGGGTGATTCGATGGTGTGGATTATTTATTAAGCTGAGTCCCAGCGATAAAAAGGATGAAAAACCTTTTAAATCATAGAAGATAGTAGATTTCATTCTCTACTTGACTCTTTTAATGGATTGCTTGTTCCGCTGCAGTTAAACTTGATATTTATTATATTTTATCAATTTAACATTGTTGAAGGCTAACGATAAATTATTCTGCATTATCTTAGTCATAGTATTTCTTACTAGGCTAGTTGAGCTCACCCTTTCTTTTACTGTTCTCTTCAGGAAATGAGAACGTAGCTGGGACTAGTCGGGGAACAAAGTGATGGTCCTAGATGGTGCATTAGTAGTCCTCACTATTCTGTGAAATAGTGTGATAATAATTATAATGAGGACTCATTTTGAGTTTGTATAATCTCTAGTAGACAATATTTGTATTCAAACTCACAGTTTATATTTTATCGTATTGTACACAACAATTGTATTTGAATTCTGTACCATGTATCTTGCGACTCAAGATGGGTGATGTATACCTAATTTTGGGGGCGTCACATTTGGACCCTGGATTACTCCTCAATAGTTCTGCTGCATAAGCCTCTAACTCAGAAAACTCAGTAGTAAAGCTCCCTGAGAATTCATCCATAACCATCCTCTTGGCCCTCTTGCACTTGGAAAAGCAAACATTCATTTTCCAATCATTGTCCACATCTTTTTTGAGGTCTTTGATCTTGTAGTCATGTTGCTCAAGTATTTTTTGTTTGTAAAGCTTGGCCAAGAACTTTTCTGACACCCTAGGGTTGCTGAAAATCCTATAACAATTTTGGTCTTCATTTAATGTCTTGGATCGCCAACCTGTGGGGAGTTCTGGTAGTCCTTTGACACATACAAGACAAAAGGCACCCATCCTCACACTTTACCCTTATTCTATATGGTTCACTTCTCACATATTTCAATGCCACTCCCCTAGATAATGCATACTTTGATATAGATTCCCTAACTTCAGCTGCACTAGCAAATGTCATTCCCAAGCTGAAATAAGGTCTCTGATCATTTACATTAAAATGGACAGGATGTCTTATCTCACATGGCACCTGACCCTCATCAGTCATTCTCTCACTATCATCATTATGATCCCCTTCTTCTCTATCAGCACTGTCCTCACTGTCCTCTTCATATGTAGCATCCTCACTGTCCTCACTCTCCCCTTCCTCACCTACCCTGCTACCTTGTGTGTTTAATACCACAGTAGGATCATCCCTTCTTTCCTGTGCTCTATTAATGCTATCAAAAGCATTAAGTACTTCAACACTTTCCATGAAATCACTATCTTCACCCTCCTCTTCAGTTGCATTTATTATGGGCTCAGGTGGAAAATAAGGAAGATAATTTATTATGGGGTCAGGTGGAACAACTGGAAGTGATTCATCATTTAAGATAATTTATTATGGGCTCAGGTGGAAAATAAGGAAGATAATTTATTATGGGGTCAGGTGGAACAACTGGAGGTGATTCATCATTTAAGATAGGTTGATCTATCTCATGCTTTGCAAAGAACTCTAGGACAGTTGTGTCATCATTTATTTTACTCAGAACTCTCCTAATCCAATGGTCATCCTCAAGTACAAAGAGTGCTTCGTCCATACTCAGTCCAGGTTCCAAATAATAGACTTCTTTAACATTGGGATATTGCAATTCCTCTATATATGTATTCTTAATGCAAATAAGAGAAAGGTAATCTACATCAAAGTTCTTACATATATAGACATCACCTCCCACATATCTCCACACAGGATCCTCTAGCCATCTGCCCCCATGATGTAGATATACATCTACACGTCCAACCATTCTGCCATTCAAAAAAAACAACCCATCATTAGGGCTTCAGATATCAGCAAACTACAAGACATGAAAGTACTCTTAAGTATTAATAATGTAATAAAGAATAATTTAGGGACCACATGTCCCCTACCAATCAACACCCGACTGAAATATTGACCACATGTGATGACCATATTTTACCTATTCACCCATATAAAATGCACTTTATCAATCAAAAGCAGATATGAAAGTACCTGTGAAAATCTAAGAGATTCCTTTTCTTCTTCTTAAACGACCAACTTGGACTTTATGCCTTGGATTAGACGCACGTTCATACCACGAACTGATTGCAGATGCAAAGTTAGGGCTTATTCTATTTCGTCGACCAACTCAGTAAGGGTTTTGCCTTCGTCTCCGCCTCTCCTTCTCTCCTATTTCTCGTTCTTCACTACGGCAAGAAATGTCGTTCTAGGGCTTTATGTATGATTAGGACCTTTGCCCCTTTTGCAAAATGAACAGACGCGTATGAGAAGACTGAGAAAAGGGTTTGTTTAGACTTTATTTGAGTCTAAGTCAGCAAAATAAGGCCACGTAGGAGCAACATTAGTCTATGTGGCAACTCTGTTTGATCCAGGGGCACGACTGACCCAAAATATGTAACGTTAAATGTATTTTTGGAAAAAAAAGTATAGGGTGTTCGGTAGACCTCGGGGAAAATGTCAAGGGCAATTTTGGACCTTCTCCTTTAATTATTATGTTCTATTGTGAGGATTGTCTATTGTGATTTGGACTTAATTGTTTAATTGCCTAGCTAACAATTAGCGTGATAATCTATATGAACTCGAGAGATGAATTTTAGATTTAGATCTAATCATAATAGCATGTGATTATGTTTTCTGCATGGCGTTGGAATACATAATTTATGTCTAGGATAGAGATATACCTAACATCGCATGTAATCTTATAGAGAACTTGTGCTTTAAATCCTTTTTAATTGTAATTCACATAGAGATATAGTGGATTAGTTAATTAGGGTGTCTTGCTTAATTCTATCATCTGTGGATTTAAGTGAGTATGGGTATTATACATCAAGAGGTGGTTTTATCTGCTTTAGTGTTCTTGATTAACAATTCAGGATAGAGAATAATTGATGAGAAGTGTGTTAACTTAAATGAAGCAATAAGTGAAGTTGTGATCTTAAATCTCCGTAATCTTAATTTAACTAGTGATAATTAGAATTAGTTTACTTATAAATTGAAATTCATTCGTTTAAATAAGATTGAGTTGGTTACGGGTTAGTACTTGGTGATTTTTATAAAACAATTCCTCGTGAGAACGATACTCTACTTTCACTTTATTACTTGTTGACCACGTATACTTGCGTATTGTGCGTAACTAGATTTTACCCAACAAGTTTTTGGCGCCGTTGCCGGGGAATTAGTTAATATATTTTTTCCAATATTAGCTTCAATCAAATTAGTCTTAATTTAAACATTTTTTTAATTTAATTCTCTTCCTATTTTTCTTTCTTTTCAGGTACCATGGTAGAATTTAATTATCAATGGCTGTATACGATAATGACTCAGCCAAGGGGAGCGGGGATTTATGGTCTCAATGCATTTTCTGCATTATCAGCGTAGCTTGAGACACTATCGAGGAGGTTGAACATTGTTGCAGCCCAACGTAATCGAAGGATAGCAGTTAATTGCAATTATTGTGCTGATAATCATCCGAGTCATCAATGCACCGTTAGTTTTGGGCCGGGACAACATGGTGGTGAATACCTCAACGATTATACATATGCTAATTATCATCAAGTTTGGGGGTATCACCCGAATTCGTCATGGAGCTATACTTATGAAGACCAATACTATGCTCCAAATCTAACATATACACTAGAATTTTCATGTCCACCTCTAGTGCCACAAAAAGAAAAGCCAAATCCGAGGGATGTAATATTGAAGGGCATAGCAAACCTAGAGGAGATGAGGATTAGCCAAGAGCTGTCAACCCAAAATTTTAATAATCGGATGGAACAACTCGTCACTACCTCAACCAATGGTCCTCAATACATGACTTCAGAGACTGAAACAGATAATTCAAGGTTGGAGGAATTGTTTTCCAAGTTCGTAGCATCAAATGAGGAGAAGAGGATTAATCAAGAGCGGTTAATTCATAATCAAGAGATATCAGTTCAAAATATGCAGAATTAGATGGATCAAATGCTCAAAGCCTTGAACAACTGTCCTCAAAACAATTGGTGTTATGATGAGGATTTCGAGATTGATGAAGTGACCGAACCAAATCTACAACTGGATGAGACACGAGATGTTGAAAAAGAGGAGACAAGTGGGGATGAACTAACTATGAGTACTAACGAGGATGAGCCGATGTTATTAATGCCTCAAGTACCGTCTCCACCAAAGTTCAAGGATCCGGTTAGATTTGCAAAACCTTGTCCGCTAGGTAGTCATGTCGTCGGCAATACTCCTTGTGACGTAAAAGCAAGTAGAACTTCGAAGCCATGGTGCGATGAGCTGGAGAAGATAGAAGAAGAGATTATTGTGTCTGACAAGCTTCAATGCCAGAACCTATTCGTAGACACAATGGAGAAAACACCTAGATGTTGGACATTCTTGAATGTGATCTTATCTAAACAAAGCATGTTAGGTGACTTTGATGCACTGACCATCACAAATGGGAACCTACCAAAAGCTATATTATTTTCGATGGATGGAGGGTTCCTCAATTACCGAAGAGGAATTGGATAGCGTTGACGGACAAAGTCGGTGAAAGACTATAATTATTGCGCTAACTAGAAGCAACCCAGGAATTTTTATATTTATATGCTTTACTAGTTTAGTTAGTAGATAGGAATTAATTTTCTTATTAAGTTCTCTTACCAATCCAAGTGCTATTCTAATTCATGTTGTCTCTTTATTGTAGGTATTGGAGGTTCAATGGATAGGAAAATGATCGCGTCGCCATCGCCACCATCACTCTCACGCTTAGTTGATTCTGAGAGAAGTTCTCTTCTTTTGCTATATTCTTACAATGAGGACATTGTAATGGCTAAGTTTGGAGGAGTTTAGTTTAGTTCATTATTGCATGTTTAGTTTCATGTTTATGTTATGTTATTTTGCATATGTTAGGTTGATTAGGTGTGCATTCATACAGTACAACTGCATAAGTAGTTGCATAGTAGTATAGTTTAAATAGCATTATATTCAGTTCTTAAAAAAAAAATTTCAACAATTCAAAAAAATAAAAATAAAATTTATTAGTTAGTTACTATGTTCATTTGCAAGAATCCAGTTGTTAGATAGTATACAGTTTGTTTTGGCCAATGATGATATTGGAATTGGGTAGACAAGTATAGTACTGACCATTAGAGCTTTGATGTAATTTCTTGTTATGAATTGAGTCTTTTTCAGTTTGAAACTGGTATAATAAGGATAACACAGTAAAAACAACTTGTTGAATGATTGAGTTTAAATTGATACATAAAGGACCTCTAAAGGATAATGCTAGTTTAAATAAGAGAATGACAAGGATAGGCAGTGAAGGCGAAGAATTAGGCAAGAACCTATGTTTGGGGGAAAAGTGGGGTATATAAGCTTCTAAAAAAAAGATAGAGTTGAATAAATTGAGTCTTAAGGTGGGTCGAGAAGAAGCGTGAAATGCACTCCTCATAAATACAGGCGTGAGATGGAGCGTAAAACGCACTCACTATATAAAAGAAAAAAAAAGAAAAAGGAAAAGAAGAAGAAGAAATAAAACGGGAAATAAGAGCAAAAAGCCCCCGTAGATGAAAAATAAAGCATAAGTATCCCATGTTGACCCTTGATATTTGTAATTATTTGATTTTAGTTGGATCTAGCTTGTTTTTGGATTTCTTGAGTTTACACTTTTTTGATTTTATCTCAATCAATCATCAAATCTTCGAAGAGACTTGTTATGTGTTAAATTTGATTTTATATCAGTTAACATTATTGTGGAGCACACACGCACTATATTAGTGATAACAGTCTAAGATTTGATGATTGATTGAGAAGTTATTGATTGGTTTTAATATGATGTATTATCATGTTTACTTGATTTCTCTAAGGCCGGTTGAGTAGACTTGTTTCTATCATTACTGCTGGATTCTTAGGCATGTAGATTAGTTGCATTGCATAGCATTGTTGTTTTGTGTTTTTTCTTGAGGACAAGCAAAGGTTTAAGTTTGGGGGTATTTGATAAGTAAGTTTTATACCTACTGATGATTGGGTAATATACCCATGACTTGGGTATACTTGGGCTTAAATTTGGGTATTCTCGAGTCCTTTAGTAAGCTTTTTCTTTGTGTTTAGTTATGCTATTGCAGGTTTGGGAGCTGTAGGAACATTTGGGAGCATTTGGGCTAAAAGCAGGCAATGGCGGCACTTTCGCTTCTAGCTAGGCGGGCGCTCAATATAGACTTAATCCGGTAAATGAGTGTGACGCCCCCAAAATAGGTATACAACACCCATTCTGAGTCGCCAAATACATGGTATAGAAAGCAAACTACAACTTCAATAATACAATTGTCGTGCAAAATACGACAACACATATTGTGAGTTTAAATACAAATAGTCTTCTTGACAATATCCACACTCAAATAAGTCCTCGTTACAATTATTCAAACACTATTTTACGTAAATAGTGAGGACCGCTAAAACATCTTTCTAGAACCATCACTCCGTACGCACTAGCTAGTTCCTGCTATGTTCTCACCTCCGAGAAAAATGGAACAAAAGGAAAAGGGTGAGCTCAACTAGCCCAAGAAGAATATTATGACTAAGATAATATACAACAAATTATCGTTAGTCTTCAACAGGAAAAATCGATAAAATATAATAGCCAACAAGTTTTTGATCAACAATTGCGAAAAGCAAGAATCCATTAGAAGAGTCAAGTAGAGAATGAGTTCTACTATCTTCTAAGATTTAAAAGTCCATCATCAATATTTTATCTCTCAGTAATAACAATCAATATACATCTTTAATCAAATGTTCATCTTTGCACCTGAGCCAAAGATATTCGTCAGTATCACCGGTTGGTCATGTTCATCTCAACACTGTTCATCTTTGCACTACGGCCAAAGATATTCATCGATTAATCATTTATCTTTGCCTCTACAGTGTAAGATATTTAGTAATATCATCATTTAGGACCGAGGATGATGAAAATATTTTAAAGAAAACGAATCTAGTGAAGCGGAAGGACAAATAGTAGGGATTCAGATAACAGTTTATCCAAGATCAATAATACTTCATAAATACCAATTTTGAAGCGTAATTCAAAAATAAAGATCAAAACATGGATACAATCAAAGATAGTAACCATAATAGACATCTTGGACAAAAAAGAAGAAAATTTTATTTTTCGATTGAATAGTCAAGATTCGTGAATAGTGTCAGATATCGTGAATAGTGTCGTACACGTGAATAGTAACCCCACACACAAAAGTTCCAAATTTGATAAAATTCAGATCAATACTTCAAGATAATGATATTGAAGAAATAATATCATATATGAAGAAAATAACATCCCTTACCTCAAAATATCGATCTTCCGATCGGAATATATCGGTAGATAAAGGTGAAGGAAACTTGCACTGATGAATAAAAAATCACAAAGTATCTAAATACTCACAAAATGCACTCAATAATCTAGAGAGAGAAAGAGAGAAAACTTGTTTCTTGTGTGATTTTCAATTTAACTTAGCCCTCTATTTATAGGAAAATATTAGCAGACTTGACCTGCAACCTGATGGCTTTACCTGCTACTATTCCCACCCACCACATTTGAAATAAATTCAGCACATTTCTTCACCAACCACAAGTGGGGCCCACTCAATTCTAGAATTTTCCACCAAAATGCTAAATTCAGGATACTTCAACAATTTCGAACCAACGGTCACCTCTTAAAATTCATAACAAATCATACGCTCATTTTAACGGTTCAAAATTTGTGGACATATACTCAACTTATATATGTATAACATATCCAAAAATTACAACGATCCAACGATCGAATTAAAAATTATAACTCACGCAATATATCTCAAAAACACTGGTTTAATTTTTAATACCTCTATTCCAACAAAAATACTGATAAAACACCTCAACATTAACTCCATCATTTTTCACCATAATAAATATATCCAACATTTATATCCACATAAAATAAATATTTCCTTATCATATGAATCAATAATTAATTATTCACAAATAATATTACGAGAATCACATTTATGACAACCAAAGGTAGTTCAGGAAAGAGGGGCTTTCAATAAGAATTTCTCCTTATCAGCGCGCAATTAGGTGACCAAACCTCTCCTCGACAGAACTTTCTAGACATTGCCAATAATGCTATCTAATAATATTATTCAAATAATATGAATTATTGATCGATAATGGGAAATCTTGTGCGATGACAATTATTAAAATAACAATAATATAAAATATCAACACAAAGCAATTATTGAATCAATAAAATAAAATATTGAAGCAAGAACTACTATAACAATTATTGAGTAGTGCCTTCACGTAAGGATCAATAATTTATCAATCATCATGCATCCACGCCAGACATCGTATTTTAACCACGGGTATTCCAACAAATGTTAGCAGAATAACTAACGCCATTATTTATAAAAACTCAAACTTATCATTTTCTTCATCCGACAATATATTACATTATGGGCCCATAAATGATCAATGGCTACTGGTGCATTTAATATTCCCCGACAACAATGATTATTTTATAACCACTTGCATATTTTGCAAAATTTGCACATTTCACCCATAACTAGAGAATTATATCAAATTAATACCTTATTATTCACAAATATAATTAGAGGAAATTCGATTTTATTTATAATAAGTTGGGGTCTTACACCGAGGCGCTGGGTCGTGAATCTGGTTAACTGGGACGTGCGTTGACTTTTCCTTTGACCACTCAATTGGAGGTTGTTTGAAGCCTAATTGGATTTGGATTGCTAGGGTTTGGGATAAGTGGAGTATATAAAGGTTGTTGAATTAAAGGAAGAATTTTTTTATCATACACAATTGGAGGCTAAGCAAAGGATTACTTGAAGATTAAGGATTGGCTCAAGAGTTTTTCTTCTTCTCCTTATTTTCAATTTATGTAATTCTTTAAGGATGATTTGCAAAAGATTGTTGGTTTTTATTTCCGTTATGAACTAATTCTTTTATTAAGATTTCAATTGAACCTTTTATGGCTATAAATTAGTTATTCAATTTATTCCAATTATTTATGTTGAAGTGAATTGTTTATCTTGCCTTGCATTTATTGATTAATTATTTGGCCAATAATTACCGTGTTATTCTAGAAGGAATTGAAAGAGGAATTCTAGGGTTAGAACTGGGCGTGATAGCGTATGACTTAGTTATTTGCATAGTGAATAATTAGGTTTATGAATAGAATGGAAATATCTGTTCATCGCATGTAACACATAAGGAATTGGGATTGAAGGAGTTTAATTCACTTGTTTTGCATAGGAATATAGCAAGATTAATTTGAGTTAAATAGAAGTCAATTGTTTACTTCGAAAAGGGCTTTTGGCAATACAGAATTCCTATTAACAATTTAGTAGACATAATAATTGGGATAATTGGATAATTGGTTTATAGTTTATAATTGGGGATATTGAAGTCTTAATCCTTATTTTCTGAAGTTATTCATTCAAATCTTAGTTTTATTTAATTGATTTATTTTAGAAATAATATTTCTTCATTATTTAGTTCATTTTATTAATTCAGAAAATCAAAATTTATAGTTGTTTAAATAAAATTGGATTGATATAGTGCTAATAGTTGGAATTTATTAATTCGAATTCTCCGAGGGATCGACATTCTATCTTATCACTTTATTACTTGTTGACCGTGTATACTTGCACGTATTCATTGATTGCGAAATCTGTTGGGAGAACGCATATTATGATTTGATGTTTTAATGTATATGCTCATGATTATTTGTAAAGTCCTTCAATGAATATATGTACAAAGACTTAGTGATAGATCAAATTTGTTAGGTTGATCTAAGATCTTAACGTGTATCATTCTGTAATGGAATGTATAGATAGAAAGATCAAAGCTGTTAGGTTGATCTTGAGATGTAATGGATAGGCTTCGAAGAAATCGTAGTGTATCATCTGATCAACACTGCAAAAGTTAAGGCAGAAACGTAGAGCTTCGAAGATCGTAATGTGCCTGCCTTGAAGGGACTCTTCGGAAATCGTAGAGTGATCCAAATGTTTGCCAAACAAACTCCACGATCGTAGTGTGATGAAGGAAACATGGAGTTTACAAATCAATGATTGTAGTGTGCTCTCGGGATCGTAGAATCAACAACATGAGCAAGCGAAGATCGTAGTGTGCAAAGGTCTAAGGGAAATCATAGTGCTCTTGACTAATAGCACCGTAGTGTGTAAAGAATTCAAGACGCTACGATCTGAATCGTAGAGTACCACGATCCAAAATCGTAGAGCATCATCTGTCTCATGTCAGAAAACGTCGAGCCTCATGATTTGTGTAAAGGTAGATTTCAACATATGAGGAATGGATTCTAGACGCTGCAGTACTCATCAGTCCCAGAGTATATGAAATATCCTTAGTATGCAACAAAGAAGCGTATTGAAGAAGCTAAGGATAGTACCATGGGTAAGAGGGATAAAACACCTTTTCAGGTGGTAGGTGAGAAAGCAGTCTGTAGTGTCAATGGGCCAGAATGCAGAATTCAGAATATGTGCAGAAATGTCTCTATCACAGTATAGAAAGTTCAGACGCATTCAATGCCTCAACGGATGGATCCAACGGATAGTTTTCAAGATCACATATATGCAGATCAGACAGATGAGAGAGAACTAAGCAAGCATTGAACAAACAACATGAACATCTCTCTCAAGCTTAACTCTATGATCTGAGATATTGCAAAGCTTGCTCAGCTACTCAGTTCTTTAGAACAAGTGCTTACACAGCAACTGAGTAGCAACCATCAAGAACTCAACATTATCAACCAACTGAAGAAGTGTACCAAGTCTGTTGGACTTGAAGAGTTCGTAGTGAACTATAAGAAAGCCAAGTCTGCTGGACTTGAAGAGTTCAAGAGTGAACTAAGAAGTTCCTAGATTGCTGGTCTAGAAGGAATCTGTGTGATTCAGAAGTTGTAACAGACATCTTTAGTGGATATCCTACTCGTTGAGAAGAAGAGTGGACTAGGAGCTTTAAGTGCTCTGAACCACTTAAAAATGACTGTGTCTTTTACGTTCATGCCATAACTGCCATATCTGTTATATCTGCCATAACTGCTTCACTCTCATAACTCCACTACTTGGTAAAGAAGATTAAAACAAATATTAATGCCGCTAAGTTTTAATCATTATCAAAGAACTAGTTTAAAACGAAAAGATTTTTTAAAATGTCTATTCAACCCCCCTTCTAGATAACTATTGTGCCAACTAGGAACTAACAATTAGTATCAAAGCAGGTTCTATTTTATAGCTTACAAGCTTTAGTAGATCCAATGACACTCGTACCAAGCGAATCCAGGACCGGGGGAGGCAGCAAGCCACCAATGTGCAACAAGGATAAATTTTCTAACTGGAAAGTCAGGATGCAAGCGTACATGGACTCAATAGATGAAGATCTATTTGAGATCGTTCAAAATGGGCGCTACATTCCAACCAAGCTTGCACCAACCACTGATGATCCAAACTGTGTACAGATCAAAGTTAAAGAAGAGTGGACAGACAACGAGAAAATAGTTGTCCAACTTGATAAGAAGGCTAAGAACATCCTGTTCCAATCCTTAGGAGACGATCTGTTTGAAAATGTTGTAAAAAACAAAACAGCTAAGGAAGTTTGGGAAGCTCTGCTGATCATGCACAAAGGAACTGAAGAAGTTAGAGAGAACAAACAGTCTCTTCTAACACAGCAGTACGAAATGTTCGCTCATGTGCAAGGAGAAAATGTAACTGCCACCTATGAAAGATTCAATGTTCTGCTCAACTCTCTACGAGCATATGGAAAGGTCTATCCTAACAAAGATCTGACCATAAAGTTTATGAGAGCCCTACCAAGCAGGTGGGATGCCAAGACCACTGCAATAAGAGAGTCAAAGAATCTCAACGAGATGACAGTTCAACAACTATTTGGAAATCTCCTGACATACGAACTGGAGCTGACCCAACGTGCTGAAACCTTATTAGAAGGAAGAAGGAAGGATAAGGGTGTTGCTCTCAAGGCAACTGAAAGTGTATCAAAGGTCAACACTGAGATTGACTCTGATGATGATGAAGACGATGATGATGACTTTGCTATGCTGGTAAAGAGACTAAGAAGGTTCATGCGACAAGGCAGAATCAGCAAGCCCAAAAGGGTCAGCAATTACAACAGCCATGAGCAACTGAATGATCTATGGTACAACTGCAAAAAGCCTGGCCACTTCATTGCCAACTGCAACAAACCTCTAAGAGAAGAACTAAAGAAGAAACAAAGATGCAAAGAAGGAATTAAAGGAAACAAAAGGCCTCGAGAAGAGAGACAAAGGCACAGGTATTTGGAGGATCGTGGAGTGATTCGGGATAATGACTCAAATGTCGACTCAAGATGAAGAAGAACCACAAATGGCCAATCTGTGCTTAATGGCCAAACATGCAAAGGACAAACAAAGCCTCAACATACATGATGTAAGTCTCGACGAGGTATTTGATTTCAACTCACCTGATGTAGACATGAATGACTTAAGAACTGCACTGCATGGCATAACCACTGATCTACATAAATATATGAAGTGGTTCAGAGTATTGTCTAAAGATCATTCACTTCTTCAAGAGAAGAAGAAGAAAGTTTAAGAAGAGCTTGAAACAGCCCTTCGAAGTACTAATCTTTTCTCCAAGCTTGAGGCTGAGAATGAAACTTTAAAATAGACAAACACACTAAATGCACAAAGAGAATTTAACCTAACCTCTAAAATGAGGATCTAGAGAAAACTATCTCTGCATGGAACAAATCCTCATCATCCATGGACTGCCTGCTCTCTAGTCAGAGAAGCACATTCGACAGAACAGGTATAGGCTTTGGGGAATCCATCTCAGAGCCTTGTGTGGAAAAGACAAAGGAAACTAGCACTAGTAATGCCTCAAAACTTGATGCAAAATAGATAGAAAGAGTACCAGTGGCACTTGTCAACTTCTAGGAAACAGACTTGTGTCCTGGTTTAGCAAAAAACAAAACTCAGTGTCTACCTCAACTGCAAAAGTTTGAATATATTATTCTTTTTGGCAACGTGCTCGAGATCTATGGATGAGAAATCACTAAATTGACTATGGGTTCGACTTCAAATCTATTCCATACTTTGTGATAACACAAGTGCCATAACAAGAACTCATAATCTCGCTCATGCATTCTAGGACTAAGTGTTGATCGATTTAATGAATCAATGAATACGATGCAAGTACACGGTCAACAAGTAATAAAGTGAAAGTAGAGTATCGTTCCCACAAGGAATTATTTAATAAAAATTACCAATTACTAACTCTTAACCAAATCAATTTTATTTAAACAATAGGAAATTGTGAATTTTTTAATTAAGAAAACTAAATTAACTAATTAAAACTAGGTTACTTTATAAATGAATTCAAATAAATAAAGGCTAAGACTCCAATATCCCCAATTAGGAACTATAAACCAATTATCCAATTATCCTAATTATTATGTCTACTGAATTGTTAATAGGAATTCTCAAATGCCAAAAGACCTTTCTCAAGTGATCATTTGCCTTCTATTTAACCCAGATTAATTTTGCTATATCTCTATGCAAAATAATTGAATTAAACTCGTTACAATCCCAATTCCTTATATGTTACATGCGGCAAATAGATATTCTCATTCTATTCACAAACCTACTTATTCAATGTGCAAATAACTAAGTCACATGTTACCATGCCCAGTTCTAACCCTAGAATTCCTTTCTCAATTCCTTCTAGAGTAACAAGGTAATTACTGATAAGATAATTAATCAATAAGCACAAAGCAAGATGAACAATTCACTTCAACATAAATAATTAGAATAAATCAAATAATCAATTCATAATCATAAAAAGTTTAATTGAAATCTTAATGAAAGAGTTAGTTCATAATTAATGAATTAAAATCAAGAATCCACAATTGAATAGACATTAAAAGATAAAAGTAAGAGAAGAGAAGAGAATATAATCTATTTGTCGGTAAATTTGAGACTCCTCTTTCGCTCCTCCTTTGAATCTTCAATGGTCTCCAAGTTGCTCCAATCTCCAAAACTAATAAGAACTAGGGTTATGTTTTAATCTAAAGGAGTGTTTAATCTAGGCTAAGCTATGTAATCCCCTCCTATTTTATGCCTTACATCATTTATTTATAGGTTACAAGTCCAATTTTTAGTTTAGAAACAAACCCAATCCAATTTTGAGTCAAAAAGGTGTCAAAATTCGCCCAAAATGCGTCAAGTCAGACTTTAACCTCTTCCCCGGCCTTGACCACAGGTACGACTTTCGAGACAACGCCTTATAAGCGCCTTAGCACGCAAATAAGCCTAAAATTAGCGCCCAAGCGACGCTACCACTTTTTCTGACATTTTCTGCTCCGACGTCTTTTGGGAAAATGGCCATAACTTCATCATCCGAACTCCAATTTAGATGATTCAAGATGATCCGGAAGAGGAAAAGTAGATCTACAAAGATTTTCCTTAGAAACAAATTATGAAACCCTTGAACCAAGTGGATTAAAACAGTTAAACTTTAAGTGCTAATCGGTTTACATAAGTTTCAGATGTGCTCAGATTATCATCATGATTAAAATTAGAACTCATCATCAATTATCAACACATTCGAGTTAACATGCAAAACCAATCTTATCATAAGGTCGAGCTAAGACACACCAACTTATCACATGATTCATGCAAAAATAAAAAAATGCAATTATATTACATGAACACATATATGAAGATGCAAAAAAAAAATACCACGTATTATATGAAACCTAAAAAAACATGATGCTAACACATAAAAAATAAAAATAAACTACTATGCAGATAACTAACTATATGCGAGACGACACTAAAATGCTCCCAAACTTAAACTAGACATTGTCCTCAATGGCTACAATAGAAAAAATTAAAGCAGAGGACTTCCACGAAAATATAGCAATCTTCCTCTTTTGTCGCTAAGTTTGGAGAATAAAGCAAGCACATGGAACAAATTGGGCACCACACTTGAATTTGACTTGAATAACCTGTAAAACCATGATAGAAGCAATTTTATTAAATCCTAAATAAATGCAAATTCAAAACTATTAATATAAAACTTAATAAAAACTAAAAATAAAAATTGAACTTGGGTTGCCTCCCAATAAGCGCTTGTTTTATAGTCTCAGCCTGACTTCTTCAATTCTCTATCCAATTCCCCTACGAAAATTGAGGAACCCTCCATCCATCAGAAGCAATGTTACTTTTAGGAGGTTCCCATTAGCAAAAACCCTTGAATTGAAGTCATCTAGCATGCTTTTTGTAGATAGGATCCCCATTAAGAACGACAAACCACTAGGTGTTTCCTCCATTATGTCGATGATCAGATTAGGGCATTGAAGCTTAATAAACATAATGGAATCTTCCTCTATCTTCTGCTTTTCATCCCACCATGACTCCACAACTGTACTAGCTCTTACGTCACCAAGAGCTTTGCCGACGACATGACTTCCAATTGGGCATGGTTTTGCAAAACTGCCCGGATTCTTGAACTTTGGTGGAGGAGGCACATGGGATACTAATGAAATTGGCTCATCTTCGTTGGTACTCAAAGTTAGATCTTTGTCGATCTCTTTTTCTTGGTCCCCAAGTCTTTCCTCTCTTTCAACATCTATATCATTTGGCACATCCGGTTGCAGATTTGGTTCGGGCTCACCATCAGTCTCAGAATTCATGTCATAGAGCCAAGCGTATTGAGGACGATTATTCAACGCATGTGCTATCTGCCCCAATTAATTTTCCAGATTCTTGATCGATGCATTCCGACTTTGTATACTCAGCTCCATTTAATTAAGTTTCTTTTCATGTTCCACGTGTTTCTTTTCAAAAGCTTTAATAACTTTTTCCAAGGCTTCCTCCCAATTTGAATGTTCTTCCTGTTGTAGTGGAGATGGACACGAGAAATCCGGTGGGTATGTTGGACTTGGAGCATAAAATTGATCTTGATTGATACTCCATGAAAAATCCGAGTGATACCCCCAATCCTGATGATAGTTGTTGGGATAGACATAATTATTGGGGTAATCACCACCATATTGTACCGGCTCGAAACTGATGGCGTATTGATGACTCATATGATTTCCAGCACAATAATCACAAGTAACCGCCACACTTTGATGACGTTGAGCTTCAAAAGCTTCAAACATCCTCGAAAGTGTCTCCATTTGTGCTGATAATGCAGAAAGTTTCTCGAGTCTGTCAATCTCCGCTCCCCTTGGTTGACTCATGTTCGTATATGCCGGTGATCACTTAAAGTCATCCATGGTACCTAAAAAGAGAGAAATATAAGAAGAGAATGAAAATAAAAATAAAAATAAAAATTTTAAATTAAGACTAATTTGATTGAAATTAATATTGGTAAATAATTATTAAATTAATTTCAAGAATTCTACGCCTAAAAACTTGTTGATCGATTTCTTAATCAATGAATATATGCAAGTATACACGGTAAACAAGTAATAAAGTGAAAGTAGAGTATCGTTCCCATGAGGAATTATTTAATAAAATTACCAATTACTAACTCTTAACCAAATCAATTTTATTTAAACAATAGCAAATTTTGAATTTTCTAATTAAGAAAACTAAATTAACTAATTAAAACTAGGTTACTTTATAAATGAATTCAAATAAATAAAGGCTAAGACTCCAATATCCCCAATTATGAACTATAAACCAATTATCCAATTATCCCAATTATTATGTCTAATTGAATTGTTAACAAGAATTCTCAAATGCCAAAAGCCCTTTCTCAAGTGATCATTTGCCTTCTATTTAACTTGATTAATTTTGCTATATCTCTATGCAAAACAATTGAATTAAACTCGTTATAATCCCAATTCCTTATGTGTTACACGCGGTAAATAGATATTCTCATTCTATTCACAAACCTACTTATTCTTTGTGTAAATAACTAAGTCACATGTCACCATGCCCAGTTCTAACCCTAGAATTCTTTTCTCAATTCCTTCTAGAGTAACAAGGTAATTACTGATCAGATAATTAATCAATAAGCACAAAGCAAGATGAACAATTCACTTCAACAAAAATAATTAGAATAAATCAAATAATCAATTTATAATCATAGAAAGTTTAATTGAAATCTTAATGAAAGAGTTAGTTCATAATTAATGAATTAAAATCAAGAATCCACAATTGAATAGACATTAAAAGATAAAAGTAAGAGAAGAGAAGAGAATATAATCTATTGTCAGTAGCCTTGAGACTCCTCTTTCGCTCCTGCGTTGAATCTTCAATGGTCTCTAAGTTGCTTCAATCTCCAAAACTAATAAGAACTAGGGTTATGTTCTAATCTAAAGGAGTGTTTAATCTAGGCTAAGCTATGTAATCCCCTCCTATTTTATGCCTTACATCATGTATTTATAGGTTACAAGTCTAATTTTTAGTTTAGGAACAAACCAAATCCAATTTGGAGTCAAAAAGGTGTCAAAATTCGCCCAAAACGTGTCCAGGCCGCACCCAACCTCTTCCCTAGCGCCTTGCCGCTGGGCACGACTTTCGACATCGCCTTTATAGCGCCCCTTTGCTGCAAATAAGCCTAAAAATTAGCGCCCCAGCGCTACCACTTTTTCTGACATTTTCTGCTCCGACATCCTTTGGAAAAATGGCCATAACTTCTTCGTCCGAACTCCGATTTCGCTGATTCAAGATGATCCAGAAAGAAGAAAAGTGGATCTACAACTTTCATTCTTTGAGTGTTTTGAAATAAGGTCTATAGCAATACTCAAATTGGCTTTGAAGTGACAGATGTGTAAATGGTAAGCCGAAAATGCGAATCTAGCCACCCCGAACGTCGATCCAAGTAACTTTTGTCCCAAATCCTACAAAACAATGTAAAACATGCATGAATGGACACAAACACTTAAAAACTATTTTAAAAGACTTGAGAACAACAATAAATTAAGCCCGAATGTATCCAATTCATGTGTATAAAACTCACTCATCACTAAGCATATAGAAATAAGGTATCACTTCATTAGGGATCATGTGCAAAATAGAACTATATCTTTACAATATATCCCTACTGAAAATAAACTTGCTGATGTTTTTACAAAACCACTAGATGAATCCAGATTTAATAAGTTAATAAATGAGCTAGGTATGCTAAATCTACAACCATGAAATATATGCTCTAGATTGTGCTGGTCTGGGTTCATAAAAGAGAAGAGTAACCTAACCTCTACTCACCAGCCTCGAAGAATCGTAGAGAGTCAAGCAAGACCAACTCTACGAATCAACCGGGAAAATACTGAGAGAGGGAAGACACACTCATCACTATTTATGAAATCCAAGGACACGTGGAAAAATGAGAATCAGTTTAACAGAAGGATACCTAAGGAACCACACAAGTCCAAGTGGAGGATGAATCATCATACACACACAGGCATGCATCATAATAAATATTTCATATGCAATAAATATGGTCATAGGGCTGCCAAGTGTTATTATATTTCCATGCATGTGAGACCCAAGATTAGACATATTTGGGTCCCCAAAGATACTAACAAAGAAGGACCCATGCAAATATGGGTACCAAAATGAAGGTTCAAATATTTTGACAGGAAAAGAGATCCACGACCTTAACATGGTATCTGGACAGTGGATGCTCGAGGCATATGACAGGGAACAAAGCTCTATTATCTAGCTACATAGAAAAGGAGGGTCCCTCAGCCATCTTTGGAGATAACGGCATGGGCAAGACAAGAGGATATGGCTCTACTGGCAATGGTGCAAGATCTTTCAAAGCAAAGTAGCCTATGTGGAAGGTCTTCAACACAACCTTCTAAGTACCGACCCAACTTCTGCGACAAGGGTCATCAGTGACATTCCTCAATAACCAATGTCAAGTCAGAGATTTGAAGACATCTGTTGTAAAGCTAACCGGACAATAGAAGGAAATGTCTACACAAGAGATCTTGGTCAACTAAGCTCGACGAGACAATATGTTTTTTTGGCAAAAGCTTATGAAGAAATGAGCTGGCTATGGCATAGACGGTTGTCTCACTTAAACTTCAAAAGCATGTCCAAACCGGCATCAAAAGGCCTAAGTAGCGGCCTACCCAAGTTCAACTTCGTGAAGGAAAGGCCATGCAATGCCCGTCGACTTGGAAAGCAAACCAGAAGCTCATTCAAAAGCAAGACTGCCAACTCTATTGACAAGCCCCTGTAGTTACTCCACATGGATCTCTTTGGGCCAATCCCAACAACTAGTCTTGGAGGAAAAAGATACTCTCTAGTCATAGTCGATGACTACACCAGATTCACATGGGTATTCTTCCTAACTTCAAAGGATGAAACAAGCTCCGAATTGATTAAGATGTTCAGACTAGTGATGAACGAGAAAGGAGAGAAAATCAAGGCCATAAGGAGTGATCATGGCAGAGAATTCGATTTCTCAGAAATGGATCGATTCCTCGCATGACAATGTGATCATCCACAACTTCTCGACCCACGAACTCCTCAACAAAATGGAGTAAATGAAGAAAGAATAGAACCTTGATAGAGGTTGGAAGAACTCTACTAGCTGCTGACCCATATCTCGCTGAATACTTCAAGCGGTTAGCTATCACCTTGCATGCTACACTTGAGCAGATTACTCATACACTCTACGATCAAGAAAATCCTACGTAACCGTGGAAAGGAAGAAAAGTGTCGGCTACTTCCATGTCTTTGGTCATGCATGCTACATTCTCAACAATGGAAAGCGAGATTCGACAAAATTCCAAGCCCAAGTCGACGAAGGATCTTTCTTGGATATGCCATGCGACAATGAAGGCTTACAGGGGTGTTCAACAAGAAAAAAAGTGAATGTTGAAGTCTCAATACACATCATCTTTGATGAAACCGACTTGATAAAATAGTGCCTCAAGACACTACGATCGATAAGGCTGATACACTACTGAATGAAGTCGTCGAGCTCAACACTACGATCGTAGTGTCGGATAGTGAAATTGTAGAGCATGAGAATGTGATCGTAGAGAGGTTCATGCGGGACATCGAGCCTCCACTCTAAGAAGAAGAGATTGACCTTAAAGAATTAAGACGGGGAAGGCATCGGGACGGATGTCCCAATCGACAATGAGATGGGCAAGAGATCACACTCGTGGATTTAATCATTGGAGATTCGAGTGCTAGAGTCAAAACAAGAGCTGCTACTCAGAATGAATGTTTTTATCTAAGCTTCCTGTCACAAATAGAGCCAAAGAAGATAGAGGATGCTATGGAAGACTCAAGCTGGATAGAAGCCATGCATGAAGAACTCAACCAATTTGAACGAAGCAAAGTATGGAGATTGCTACCAAGACCAAAGAGTCATCCTGTGATAGGAACTAAGTGGGTCTTCAGAAACAAAATGGATGAAGATGGGGTCATAACCAGAAACAAGGCAAGATTAGTGGCAAAGGGCTATTCTCAAGAAGAAGGTATCGACTACGATGAGACATTTGCACTGTTGTTGACCGGAAGCCATCGTCGAATCTTTCTCGCCTTCACGACCACATGAAGTTCAAAGTCTTCCATATGGATGTCAAGAGTGCATTTCTTAATGGAGAACTCCAAGAAGAAGTCTATGTAGAGCAACCTCCAGGTTTCATCAATTCATCTCTTTCTAATTATGTCTATAGATTAGATAAAGCCTTATATGGTCTTAAACAAGCACCTAGAGCATGGTATGAAAACACTGACTAACTTCTTAATCGAAAATGGGTTCACTAGAGGTAGAGTAGATACCTACATTGTTTCTTAGAAAGCATAAAGACAAAGTCTTATTAGTTCAAATCTATGTTGATGACATTATCTTTGGGTTCTACCGATTTAAAAGTTATGCAAGAGATTCTCTAAGCTAATGCAGAGCAAGTTTGAAATGAGCATGATGGGTGAGCTAAACTTCTTCCTTGGACTGCAAGTAAAGCAAACTAAAGAAGGAATTTTCATAAACCAAGCCAAGTACATCAAAGACTTAATGGAAGAATTATGGCATGGAATCACCTCTCCCATGAAAACACCAATTGCTCCCCGCAACCAAGCTTCGACAAGGATGAGAAAGGTAAAAGTATTGATATCACTCAATACAGAGGTATGATACAGCTCTCTTTATACCTAAGCGCCAAGAGACCGGACATAATGTTTGCAACATGCATATATGCTAGATTTCGTGCTAACCTAAAGAGTCACATTTATCTCTGTAAAGAGGATCTTCGTGTATCTCAAGGGTACACCTTACTTGGGGTACATGGTACCCCAATGAATCCTCATTTGAACTAATAGGATATACGCAGATCTTTGATTTGCAGGATGCAAAATAGATAGAAAGAGTACCAAAGTGGCACTTGTCAACTTCTAGGAAGCAGACTTGTGTCTGGTTTAGCAAAAACAAAACTCGGTGTCTCACCTCAACCGCAAAAAGTGAATATATTATTCTTTGCAAATTTCACACGTGCTCGAGATCCTATGAATGAGAAATCAGCTAGCTGACTATGGGTTCGACTTCAAATCTATTCCCATACACTGTGATAACACAAGTGCCATAACAGTAACTCATAATCCTGTCATGCATTCTAGGACTAAGTGTTGATCGATTTCGCAATCAATGAATACGTGCAAGTACACGGTCAACAAGTAATAAAGTGAAAGTAGAGTATCGTTCCCACAAGGAATTATTTAATAAAAATTACCAATTACTAACTCTTAACCAAATCAATTTTATTTAAACAATAGGAAATTGTGAATTTTTTAATTAAGAAAACTAAATTAACTAATTAAAACTAGGTTACTTTATAAATGAATTCAAATAAATAAAGGCTAAGACTCCAATATCCCCAATTAGGAACTATAAACCAATTATCCAATTATCCTAATTATTATGTCTACTGAATTGTTAATAGGAATTCTCAAATGCCAAAAGACCTTTCTCAAGTGATCATTTGCCTTCTATTTAACCCAGATTAATTATGCTATATCTCTATGCAAAACAATTGAATTAAACTCGTTACAATACCAATTCCTTATATGTTACATGCGGCAAATAGATATTCTCATTCTATTCACAAACCTACTTATTCAATGTGCAAATAACTAAGTCACATGTTACCATGTCCAGTTCTAACCCTAGAATTCCTTTCTCAATTCCTTCTAGAGTAACAAGGTAATTACTGATAAGATAATTAATCAATAAGCACAAAGCAAGATGAACAATTCACTTCAACATAAATAATTCGAATAAATCAAATAATCAATTCATAATCATAAAAAGTTTAATTGAAATCTTAATGAAAGATTTAGTTCATAATTAATGAATTAAAATCAAGAATCCACAATTGAATAGACATTAAAAGATAAAAGTAAGAGAAGAGAAGAGAATATAATCTATTGTCAAGTAGCCTTGAGACTCCTCTTTTCATCTCCCGCTTTGAATCTTCAATGGTCTCCAAGTTGCTCCAATCTCCAAAACTAATAAGAACTAGGGTTATGTTTTAATCTAAAGGAGTGTTTAATCTAGGCTAAGCTATGTAATCCCCTCCTATTTTATGCCTTACATCATGTATTTATAGGTTACAAGTCCAATTTTTAGTTTAGAAACAAACCCAATCCAATTTTGAGTCAAAAAGGTGTCAAAATTCGTCCAAAATGCGTCCAAGTCAAGACTCAACCTCTTCCCGGCGCCCAAACCACGGGTACGACGCTTCGAGACATCGCCTTATAGCATACCGCATTTGCAAATAAGCCTAAAGTTAGCGCCCCGACGCTACCACTTTTTCTGACATTTTCTGCTCCGACGTCTTTTGGGAAAATGGCTATAACTTCATCATCCGAACTCTGATTTAGATGATTCAAGATGATCCGGAAAGAGGAAAAGTAGATCTACCAAGATTTTCCCTTAGAAACAAATTATGAAACCCTTGAACCAAGTGGATTAAAACAGTTAAAATTTAAGTGCTAATCGGTTACATAAGTTTCAGACAGGCTCAGATTATCATCATGATTAAAATTAGAACTCATCATCAATTATCAACACTGTTCAAGTTAACATGCAAAACCAATCTTATCATAGGCCGAGCTAAGACCACACCAACTTATCACACAGATTCATGCAAAAATAAAAAAAAATGCAATTATATTACATGAACACATATATGAAGATGCAAAAAAAAAAATACCATGTATTATATGAAACCTAAAAAAAACATGATGCTAACACATAAAAAAATAAAAATAAACTACTATGCAGATAACTAACTATATGCAGTACGACACTAAAATGCTCCCAAACTTAAACTAGACATTGTCCTCAATGGCTACAATAGAAAAAATTAAAGCAGAGGACTTCCCTGAAAATATAGCAATCTTCCTCTTTGTCCGCTAAGTTTGGAGAATAGGCTAAGCACATGGAACAAATTGGGCACCACACTTGAATTTGACTTGAATAACCTGTAAAACCATGATAGAAGCAATTTTATTAAATCCTAAATAAATGCAAATTCAAAACTATTAATATAAAACTTAATAAAAACTAAAAATAAAAATTGAACTTGGGTTGCCTCCCAATAAGCGCTTGTTTTATAGTCTCAGCCTGACTTCTTCAATTTTCTATCCAATTCCCCTACGAAAATTGAGGAACCCTCCATCCATCAGAAGCAATGTTACTTTTAGGAGGTTCCCATTAGCAAAAACCCTTGAATTGAAGTCATCTAGCATGCTTTTTGTAGATAGGATCCCCATTAAGAACGATAAACCACTAGGTGTTTCCTCCATTATGTCGATGATCGATTAGGGCATTGAAGCTTAATTAAACATAATGAATCTTCCTCTATCCTTCTGCTTTTCATCCCACCATGACTCCATTAACCGTATTTAGCTCTTACGTTACCAAGAGCTTTGCCGACGACATGACTTCCAATTGGGCATGGTTTTGCAAAACTGCCCGGATTCTTGAACTTTGGTGGAGTTGGCACATGGGATACTAATGAAATTGGCTCATCTTTGTTGGTACTCAAAGTTAGATCTTTGTCGATCTCTTTTTCTTGGTCCCCAAGTCTTTCCTCTCTTTCAACATCTATATCATTTGGCACATCCGGTTTGTGATTTGGTTCGGGCTCACCATCGTCCTCAGAATTCATGTCATAGAGCCAAGCGTATTGAGGGCGATTATTCAACGACGTGTCTATATCGCCCCAATTAATTTTCCAAATTCTTGATCGATGCATTCAGACTTTGTATACTCAGCTCCATTTAATTAAGTTTCTTTTCATGTTCCACGTGTTTCTTTTCAAAAGCTTTAATAACTTTTTCCAAGGCTTCCTCCCAATTTGAATGTTCTTCCTGTTGTAGTGGAGATGGACACGAGAAATCCGGTGGGTATGTTGGACTTGGAGCATAAAATTGATCTTGATTGATACTTCATGAAAAATCCGAGTGATACCCCCAATCCTGATGATAGTTGTTGGGATAGACATAATTATTGGGGTAATCACCACCATATTGTACCGGCTCGAAACTGATGGCGTATTGATGACTCATATGATTTCCAGCACAATAATCACAAGTAACCGCCACACTTTGATGACGTTGAGCTTAAAAGCTTTCAAACATCCTCGAAAGTGTCTCCATTTTTGTCTTGATAATGCGAGAAAGTTTCTCAAAGTCATCAATCTCAAGCTCCCCTGGTTGACTCATGTTCGTGTATGGCCATTGACACATTGAAAGTCATCCATGGTACCTAAAAAGAGAGAAATATAAGAAGAGAATGAAAATAAAATAAAAATAAAAATGTTTAAATTAAGACTAATTTGATTGAAATTAATATTGGTAAATAATTATTAAATTAATTCCCGAATTGCAATAAAAAAAACTTGTTGATCGATTTCGCAATCAATGAATATGTGCAAGTATACACGGTAAACAAGTAATAAAGTGAAAGTAGAGTATCGTTCCCACGAGGAATTATTTAATAAAAATTACCAATTACTAACTCTTAACCAAATCAATTTTATTTAAACAATAGCAAATTTTGAATTTTCTAATTAAGAAAACTAAATTAACTAATTAAAACTAGGTTACTTTATAAATGAATTCAAATAAATAAAGGCTAAGACTCCAATATCCCCAATTATGAACTATAAACCAATTATCCAATTATCCCAATTATTATGTCTACTGAATTGTTAACAAGAATTCTCAAATGCCAAAAGCCCTTTCTCAAGTGATCATTTGCCTTCTATTTAACCCAGATTAATTTTGCTATATCTCTATGCAAAACAATTGAATTAAACTCGTTACAATCCCAATTCCTTATGTGTTACATGCGGCAAATAGATATTCTCATTCTATTCATAAACCTACTTATTCACTGTGTAAATAACTAAGTCATATGTCACCATGCCCAGTTCTAACCCTAGAATTCTTTTCTCAATTCCTTCTAGAGTAACAAGGTAATTACTGATCAGATAATTAATCAATAAGCACAAAGCAAGATGAACAATTCACTTCAACAAAAATAATTAGAATAAATCAAATAATCAATTCATAATCATAGAAAGTTTAATTGAAATCTTAATGAAAGAGTTAGTTCATAATTAATGAATTAAAATCAAGAATCCACAATTGAATAGACATTAAAAGATAAAAGAAAGAGAAGAGAAGAGAATATAATCTATTGTCAAGTAGCCTTGAGACTCCTCTTTTCGCTCTGCGTTGAATCTTCAATGGTCTCCAAGTTGCTTCAATCTCCAAAACTAATAAGAACTAGGGTTATGTTCTAATCTAAAGGAGTGTTTAATCTAGGCTAAGCTATGTAATCCCCTCCTATTTTATGCCTTACATCATGTATTTATAGGTTACAAGTCTAATTTTTAGTTTAGGAACAAACCAAATCCAATTTGAGTCAAAAAGGTGTCAAAATTCGCCCAAAACGTGTCCAGCCGCACCCAACCTCTTCCCTAGCGCCCAAGCCGCTGGGCACGACAACTCAGACAACGCTTGCCTTATAGCGCCCCGGCGCTGCAAATAAACCTAAAAATTAGCTCAAACGCTACCACTTTTTTTTTCGACATTTTCTGCTCCGACATCCTTTGGAAAAATGGCCATAACTTCTTCGTCCGAACTCCGATTTCGCTGATTCAAGATGATCCAGAAAGAAGAAAAGTGGATCTACAACTTTCATTCTTTGAGTGTTTTGAAATAAGGTCTATAGCAATACTCAAATTGGCTTTGAAGTGACAGATGTGTAAATGGTAAGCCGAAAATGCGAATCTAGCCACCCCGAACGTCGATCCAAGTAACTTTTGTCCCAAATCCTACAAAACAATGTAAAACATGCATGAATGGACACAAACACTTAAAAACTATTATAAAAGACTTGAGAACAACAATAAATTAAGCCCGAATGTATCCAATTCATGTGTATAAAACTCACTCATCACTAAGCATATAGAAATAAGGTATCACTTCATTAGGGATCATGTGCAAAATGGAACTATATCTTTACAATATATCCCTACTAAAAATAAACTTGCTGATGTTTTTACAAAACCACTAGATGAATCCAGATTTAATAAGTTAATAAATGAGCTAGGTATGCTAAATCTACAACCATGAAATATATGCTCTAGATTGTGCTGGTCTGGGTTCATAAAAGAGAAGAGTAACCTAACCTCTACTCACCAGCCTCGAAGAATCGTAGAGTCAAGCAAGACCAACTCTACGAATCAACCGGGAAGGTACAGTAGAGGGAAGACACACTCATCACTATTTATGAAATCCAAGGACACGTGGAAAAATGAGAATCAGTTTAACAGAAGGATACCTAAGGAACCACACAAGTCCAAGTGGAGGATGAATCATCATACACACACAGGCATGCATCATAATAAATATTTCATATGCAATAAATATGTTCATAGGGCTGCCAAGTGTTATTATATTTCCATGCATGTGAGACCCAAGATTAGACATATTTGGGTCCCCAAAGATACTAACAAAGAAGGACCCATGCAAATATGGGTACCAAAATGAAGGTTCAAATATTTTGACAGGAAAAGAGATCCACGACCTTAACATGGTATCTGGACAGTGGATGCTCGAGGCATATGACAGGGAACAAAGCTCTATTATCTAGCTACATAGAAAAGGAGGGTCCCTCAGTCATCTTTGGAGATAACGACATGGGCAAGACAAGAGGATATGGCTCTGCTGGCAATGGTGCAGTATCTTTCAGCAAAGTAGCCTATGTGGAAGGTCTTCAACACAACCTTCTAAGTATCAGCCAACTCTGCGACAAGGGTCATCAAGTGACATTCCTCAATAACCAATGTCAAGTCCGAGATTTGAAGACATCTGTTGTAAAGCTAACCGGGACAATAGAAGGAAATGTCTACACAGTAGATCTTGGTCAACTAAGCTCAGACGAGACAATATGTTTTTTGGCAAAAGCTTATGAAGAAATGAGCTGGCTATGGCATAGACGGTAGTCTCACTTAAACTTCAAAAGCATGTCCAAACTGGCATCAAAAGGCCTAGTAGCTGGCCTACCCAAGTTCAACTTCGTGAAGGAAAGGCCATGCAATGCCTGTCAGCTTGGAAAGCAAACCAGAAGCTCATTCAAAAGCAAGACTGCCAACTCTATTGACAAGCCCCTGTAGTTACTCCACATGGATCTCTTTGGGCCAATCCCAACAACTAGCCTTGGAGGAAAAAGATACTCTCTAGTCATAGTCGATGACTACACCAGATTCACATGGGTATTCTTCCTAACTTCAAAGGATGAAACAAGCTCCGAATTGATTAAGATGTTTAGACTAGTGATGAACGAGAAAGGAGAGAAAATCAAGGCCATAAGGAGTGATCATGGCAGAGAATTCGATTTCTCAGAAATGGATCAGTTCTGCACAGACAATGTGATCAGTCACAACTTCTCAGCTCCACGAACTCCTCAACAAAATGGAGTAGCTGAAAGAAAGAATAGAACCTTGATAGAGGCTGGAAGAACTCTACTAGCTGCAGCCCATCTGCCTGAATACTTCTGGGCAGAAGCTATCAACACTGCATGCTACACGCAGAACAGATTACTCATACACTCTACGATCAAGAAAAATCCCTACGAACTGTGGAAAGGAAGAAAGCCAAGTGTCAGCTACTTCCATGTCTTTGGCTGTGCATGCTACATTCTCAACAATGGAAAGCAGTATCTGACAAAATTCCAGCCCAAGTCAGACGAAGGGATCTTTCTTGGATATGCCACAGACAGCAAGGCTTACAGGGTGTTCAACAAGAAGACAGTGAATGTTGAAGTCTCAATACACATCATCTTTGATGAAACTGACTTGATAAAATAGTGCCTCAAGACACTACGACCGATAGTGCAGACACTACGAATGAAGTCGTCGAGCTTAACACTACGATCGTAGTGTCAGATAGTGAAATTGTAGAGCATGAGAATGTGATCGTAGAGAGGTTCATGCAGGACATCGAGCCTCCACTCTAAGAAGAAGAGATTGACCTTAAAGAATTAAGACAGGAAGGCATCAGGACAGATGTCCCAATCGACAACAGATGGGCAAGAGATCACACTCAGGATTTAATCATTGGAGATTCGAGTGCTAGAGTCAAAACAAGAGCTGCTACTCAGAATGAATGTTTTTATCTAAGCTTCCTGTCACAAATAGAGCCAAAGAAGATAGAGGATGCTATGGAAGACTCAAGCTGGATAGAAGCCATGCATGAAGAACTCAACCAATTTGAACGAAGCAAAGTATGGAGATTGCTACCAAGACCAAAGAGTCATCCTGTGATAGGAACTAAGTGGGTCTTCAGAAACAAAATGGATGAAGATGGGGTCATAACCAGAAACAAGGCAAGATTAGTGGCAAAGGGCTATTCTCAAGAAGAAGGTATCGACTACGATGAGACATTTGCACCTGTTGCCAGACTGGAAGCCATCAGAATCTTTCTTGCCTTTGCTGACCACATGAAGTTCAAAGTCTTCCATATGGATGTCAAGAGTGCATTTCTTAATGGAGAACTCCAAGAAGAAGTCTATGTAGAGCAACCTCCAGGTTTCATCAATTCATCTCTTTCTAATTATGTCTATAGATTAGATAAAGCCTTATATGGTCTTAAACAAGCACCTAGAGCATGGTATGAAACACTGACTAACTTCTTAATCGAAAATGGGTTCACTAGAGGTAGAGTAGATACCACACTGTTTCTTAGAAAGCATAAAGACAAAGTCTTATTAGTTCAAATCTATGTTGATGACATTATCTTTGGTTCTCTTGATTTAAAAGTTATGCAAGAGATTCTCTAAGCTAATGCACGAGAGCAAGTTTGAAATGAGCATGATGGGTGAAGTGAACTTCTTCCTTGGATCGCAAGTAAAGCAAACCGAAGAAGGAATTTTCATAAACCAAGCCAAGTACATCAAAGACTTCATTGAAGAAGTATGGCATGGAATCAACCTCTCCCATGAAAAACACCAATTGCTCCCGCAACCAAGCTTCGACAAGGATGAGAAAGGTAAAAGTATTGATATCACTCAATACAGGAGGTATGATAGTTCTCTTTTATACCTAAGCGCGAAGAGACGGACATAATGTTTGCAACATGCATATATGCTAGATTTCGAAGCTAACCCTAAAGAGTCACATTTATCTGCTGTAAAGAGGATCTTCAGGTATCTCAAGGGTACACCTTACTTGGGGCTGTGGTACCCCAATGAATCCTCATTTGAACTAATAGGATACACAGATGCTGATTTGCAGGATGCAAAATAGATAGAAAGAGTACCAGTGGCACTTGTCAACTTCTAGGAAACAGACTTGTGTCCTGGTTTAGCAAAAAACAAAACTCAGTGTCTACCTCAACTGCAAAAATTTGAATATATTGTTCTTTGGCGGCATTCTGCGTGCTCGAGATCTATGGATGAGAAATCAGCTAGCTGATTATGGGTTCGACTTCAAATCTATTCCCATACACTGTGATAACACAAGTGCCATAACAGTAACTCATAATCCTGTCATGCATTCTAGGACTAAGTGTTGATCGATTTCGCAATCAATGAATACGTGCAAGTACACGGTCAACAAGTAATAAAGTGAAAGTAGAGTATCGTTCCCACAAGGAATTATTTAATAAAAATTACCAATTACTAACTCTTAACCAAATCAATTTTATTTAAACAATAGGAAATTGTGAATTTTTTAATTAAGAAAACTAAATTAACTAATTAAAACTAGGTTACTTTATAAATGAATTCAAATAAATAAAGGCTAAGACTCCAATATCCCCAATTAGGAACTATAAACCAATTATCCAATTATCCTAATTATTATGTCTACTGAATTGTTAATAGGAATTCTCAAATGCCAAAAGACCTTTCTCAAGTGATCATTTGCCTTCTATTTAACCCAGATTAATTTTGCTATATCTCTATGCAAAACAATTGAATTAAACTCGTTACAATCCCAATTCCTTATATGTTACATGCGGCAAATAGATATTCTCATTCTATTCACAAACCTACTTATTCAATGTGCAAATAACTAAGTCACATGTTACCATGCCCAGTTCTAACCCTAGAATTCCTTTCTCAATTCCTTCTAGAGTAACAAGGTAATTACTGATAAGATAATTAATCAATAAGCACAAAGCAAGATGAACAATTCACTTCAACATAAATAATTCGAATAAATCAAATAATCAATTCATAATCATAAAAAGTTTAATTGAAATCTTAATGAAAGAGTTAGTTCATAATTAATGAATTAAAATCAAGAATCCACAATTGAATAGACATTAAAAGATAAAAGTAAGAGAAGAGAAGAGAATATAATCTATTGTCAGTAGCCTTGAGACTCCTCTTTCGCTCCTGCTTTGAATCTTCAATGGTCTCCAAGTTGCTCCAATCTCCAAAACTAATAAGAACTAGGGTTATGTTTTAATCTAAAGGAGTGTTTAATCTAGGCTAAGCTATGTAATCCCCTCCTATTTTATGCCTTACATCATTTATTTATAGGTTACAAGTCCAATTTTTAGTTTAGAAACAAACCCAATCCAATTTTGAGTCAAAAAGGTGTCAAAATTCGCCCAAAATGCGTCCAAGCTGCACTCAACCTCCTCCCCAGCGCCCCAGCCCTGGGTACGACGCTCAGACACTGCCTTATAACACCTTGGCACTACAAATAAGCCTAAAATTAGCGCCCCGACGCTACCACTTTTTCTGACATTTTCTGCTCCGACGTCTTTTGGGAAAATGGCCATAACTTCATCATCCGAACTCCGATTTAGATGATTCAAGATGATCCGGAAAGAGGAAAAGTAGATCTACAAAGATTTTCCCTTAGAAACAAATTATGAAACCCTTGAACCAAGTGGATTAAAACAGTTAAACTTTAAGTGCTAATCGGTTACATAAGTTTCAGACAGGCTCAGATTATCATCATGATTAAAATTAGAACTCATCATCAATTATCAACACTGTTCAAGTTAACATGCAAAACCAATCTTATCATAGGCCGAGCTAAGACCACACCAACTTATCACACAGATTCATGCAAAAATAAAAAAAATGCAATTATATTACATGAACACATATATGAAGATGCAAAAAAAAAATACCATGTATTATATGAAACCTAAAAAAACATGATGCTAACACATAAAAAAATAAAAATAAACTACTATGCAGATAACTAACTATATGCAGTACGACACTAAAATGCTCCCAAACTTAAACTAGACATTGTCCTCAATGGCTACAATAGAAAAAATTAAAGCAGAGGACTTCCCTGAAAATATAGCAATCTTCCTCTTTGTTCGCTAAGTTTGGGAGAATAAAGCTAAGCACATGGAACAAATTGGGCACCACACTTGAATTTGACTTGAATAACTCAGTAAAACCATGATAGAAGCAATTTTATTAAATCCTAAATAAATGCAAATTCAAAACTATTAATATAAAACTTAATAAAACTAAAATAAAAATTGAACTTGGGTTGCCTCCCAATAAGCGCTTGTTTTATAGTCTCAGCCTGACTTCTTCAATTTTCTATCCAATTCCCCTACGAAAATTGAGGAACCCTCCATCCATCAGAAGCAATGTTACTTTTAGGAGGTTCCCATTAGCAAAAACCCTTGAATTGAAGTCATCTAGCATGCTTTTTGTAGATAGGATCCCCATTAAGAACGATAAACCACTAGGTGTTTCCTCCATTATGTCGATGATCAGATTAGGGCATTGAAGCTTAATAAACATAATGGAATCTTCCTCTATCTTCGCTTTTCATCCCACCATGACTCCACAATCTGTGACTAGCTCTTACGTCACCAAGAGCTTTCTTTGTGACATGACTTCCAATTGGGCATGGTTTTGCAAAGCCGCCCGGATTCTTGAACTTTGGTGGAGGAGGTACATGGGATACTAATGAAATTGGCTCATCTTCGTTGGTACTCAAAGTTAGATCTTTGTCGATCTCTTTTCTTGGTCCCCAAGTCTTTCCTCTCTTTCAACATCTATATCATTTGGCACATCCGGTTCTTGATTTGGTTCGGGCTCACCATCGGCCTCGAATTCATGTCATAGAGCCAGCGCGATTGAGGACGATTATTCAACGCATGTGCTATCTGCCCCAATTAATTTTCCAGATTCTTGATCGATGCATTCCGACTTTGTATACTCAGCTCCATTTAATTAAGTTTCTTTTCATGTTCCACGTGTTTCTTTTCAAAAGCTTTAATAACTTTTTCCAAGGCTTCCTCCCAATTTGAATGTTCTTCCTGTTGTAGTGGAGATGGACACGAGAAATCCGGTGGGTATGTTGGACTTGGAGCATAAAATTGATCTTGATTGATACTCCATGAAAAATCCGAGTGATACCCCCAATCCGACGATGATAGTTGTTGGGATAGACATAATTATTGGGGTAATCACCACCATATTATGTACATATTTCGGCCCGATGGCGTATTGATGACTCATATGATTTCCAAAGACAATAATCACAAGTAACCGCCACACTTTGATGACGTTGAGCTTCAAAAGCTTCAAACATCCTCGAAAGTGTCTCCATTTTGTCCGATAATGCGAGAAAGTTTCTCGAGTCGTCGATCTCCGCTCCCCCTTGGTTGACTCATGTTCGTGTATGGCCATTGATACATAAAGTCATCCATGGTACCTAAAAAGAGAGAAATATAAGAAGAGAATGAAAAATAAAATAAAAATAAAATGTTTAAATTAAGACTAATTTGATTGAAATTAATATTGGTAAATAATTATTAAATTAATTCCCAAAGAATCGGCGCCAAAAAACTTGTTGATCGATTTCATAATCAATGAATATATGCAAAGTATACACGATCAACAAGTAATAAAGTGAAAGTAGAGTATCGTTCCCACGAGAATTATTTAATAAAATTACCAATTACTAACTCTTAACCAAATCAATTTTATTTAAACAATAGCAAATTTTGAATTTTCTAATTAAGAAAACTAAATTAACTAATTAAAACTAGGTTACTTTATAAATGAATTCAAATAAATAAAGGCTAAGACTCCAATATCCCCAATTATGAACTATAAACCAATTTTCCAATTATCCCAATTATTATGTCTACTGAATTGTTAACAAGAATTCTCAAATGCCAAAAGCCCTTTCTCAAGTGATCATTTGCCTTCTATTTAACCCAGATTAATTTTGCTATATCTCTATGCAAAACAATTGAATTAAACTCGTTACAATCCCAATTCCTTATGTGTTACATGCGGCAAATAGATATTCTCATTCTATTCACAAACCTACTTATTCACTGTGTAAATAACTAAGTCACATGTCACCATGCCCAGTTCTAACCCTAGAATTCTTTTCTCAATTCCTTCTAGAGTAACAAGGTAATTACTGATCAGATAATTAATCAATAAGCACAAAACAAGATGAACAATTCACTTCAACAAAAATAATTAGAATAAATCAAATAATCAATTCATAATCATAGAAAGTTTAATTGAAATCTTAATGAAAGAGTTAGTTCATAATTAATGAATTAAAATCAAGAATCCACAATTGAATAGACATTAAAAGATAAAAGTAAGAGAAGAGAAGAGAATATAATCTATTGTCAGTAGCGTTGAGACTCCTCTTTCGCTCCTGCGTTGAATCTTCAATGGTCTCCAAGTTGCTTCAATCTCCAAAACTAATAAGAACTAGGGTTATGTTCTAATCTAAAGGAGTGTTTAATCTAGGCTAAGCTATGTAATCCCCTCCTATTTTATGCCTTACATCATGTATTTATAGGTTACAAGTCTAATTTTTAGTTTAGGAACAATCCAAATCCAATTTGGAGTCAAAAAGGTGTCAAAATTCGCCCAAAACGTGTCCAGGCCGTACCCAACCTCTTCCCTAGCGCCCCAGCGCTGGGCACGACGCTCAGACACTGCCTTATAGCGCCCCGGCGCTGCAAATAAGCCTAAAAATTAGCGCCCCAGCGCTACCACTTTTTCTGACATTTTCTGCTCCGACATCCTTTGGAAAAATGGCCATAACTTCTTCGTCCGAACTCCGATTTCGCTGATTCAAGATGATCCAGAAAGAAAAAAAGTGGATCTACAACTTTCATTCTTTGAGTGTTTTGAAATAAGGTCTATAGCAATACTCAAATTGGCTTTGAAGTGACAGATGTGTAAATGGTAAGCTGAAAATGCGAATCTAGCCACCCCGAACGTCGATCCAAGTAACTTTTGTCCCAAATCCTACAAAACAATGTAAAACATGCATGAATGGACACAAACACTTAAAAACTATTTTAAAAGACTTGAGAACAACAATAAATTAAGCCCGAATATATCCAATTCATGTGTATAAAACTCACTCATCACTAAGCATATAGAAATAAGGTATCACTTCATTAGGGATCATGTGCAAAATGGAACTATATCTTTACAATATATCCCTACTGAAAATCAACTTGCTGATGTTTTTACAAAACCACTAGATGAATCCAGATTTAATAAGTTAATAAATGAGCTAGGTATGCTAAATCTACAACCATGAAATATATGCTCTAGATTGTGCTAACCATAGCGGAATATACAAATTTGAACTCAAAACGTAGACATGATCAAGGAAAGCTCACGATCGAGAGCAAAAAGAAAACTACCTCAACGATCGTAGCAAAGACTTAACTATCGTAGTGCAGACTCAACGATGACATAAGCCCCATCCACAAAGCAAAAATGTATCCTGTGATGACAAGCTTCATAACATAGTAATCTCTCTAAGAGGTGCCTTAGGAACAAACCTAACCCTTGAATCTCTCCAAGAGGTTGGCCCTTCCCGAGCTGCCTTAAAAGAATGCTTTATCAAAAACAAAACACAAGGAATGCTGATCAGACTCGACGATCGTAGGACAGACTCGACGATCGCAGGATAGACTCAACGAACATAAAACTACCTCAACGATTTTAGTCTTCCTAAGGACACCTCAGCTCTGAAGAAGCCAAGGGCAAATCAGTACATTCCTGCACAGTCAAAATCGTAGAGCCAAACAAAAATCGACACCTGTCCCATTAAGCGAAAAAGAGGAGAGGGAAGTTACAAGTACAAGTTGAAATCACATTTTTGAAATCTGAAGTCCAAAAGATTATCTCTCTCTCATTCCCTCTCTCTCTCAAAGCAAAAAACCCTAAATCAGCAGAAAGATCAGACGTATCTCACCTCCAACTACAGAATCAATGGCTGCTTCAAATGTGGTATTCGACTACCGACTCTGTTTTGACGAGTTCAAAACAGCTCCACCAAAATTTCACAAGACCCTAGCGCTGCTGAAGAAGGCGGGTCTCGAGGAGGCTCTGAGCACAGATACCTTTATCTATCCCAAGCTAGTGAAAGAGTTCTACAAAAATGGTGTGTTTGAAAGCGACACCATCACTACAAGAGTAAAGGAAGTAGAAATTAGACTAAAGGCATAAGACTTCAACCTGGCCCTAGGTTTCAAGAATGAAGGGCACCCATTCTTACACAGCATAGACTTCCAAGAGGGACTAAGAAAAATGCATCACAAGAAAAACCCCTTTATGAAAGGGTAAAAAAAGAAGGAGTTCCCACAAAGGTACGGATTTTTGGCTGACATTATTGGGAAATGCATCTGCTGTAAGAGCTCAGGACATAACTCAGTGAATGAAGCTCAACTAAGGCTCATGACTGCCATGTATTATGATATACAACTCAACTATGGAGCTATATTACTCGAGTGGATTGGGAAGTGGATAGTAAACTTAAAGAAATCAGAAAGCCCTCAGAAGATGCTATATGGGCGTTTCTTGAGTATCATTCTGCAATCTGCACTGGGTGACAAAATTGGCGATGAAGAACGAGAAGCCATAAACCCAAATCGAAGAATGACCCAGCAGTTGTTTGAAAACTGGAAAAGAAACCCCGCTGAGCATGTACGAATGATGACTGAGTCCAGTGGAAGAACTGGGGATCTGAAGAACTTAGGCTTTCCAGGAAACATGTCTGTTGTCAGGGAAGAAGAAGAAGAAGAAATCAACAAAGAAGAGCCCTTTGTTCTTACTAGAAAAAGCAAGGTCAAAAGAAAGCTAAGAGCTAGACAGGTGGAAGAGCCTTAAGGATCTACTACTGATATTCCTGTAGAGTCCTCTGATATAGAGACTCTGAGGATGCTAAGAAGGAAGCAGCAACAAGATGAAGCTAATGAGGATCAAGCCACTATATCACAGATCCTAAAGAAGAACAAAGTTGGCCATAAGTCCAAAAGGCCATCAACCACCTCAATCGTAGAGTCTCTACTGTTAGTGGAGACCAGACCAAGCATGGCAGACAAGGAGGTAGCTGCTTCAAGCATAGTGGCTGTTGAACAGGACAAAGCTGAGATTCAAGAGAGTCCTGAAGTTGTGACTAAACCCAGCAAAGCAAGGAGAAAACTGGTCAAGAAGTACATTCTTGAAAATGAAAAGGTGCTAAAGAAGGAAGCAAAGAGCATGGATGCTAAGAAGGAACTGTCCAGAGCAAGTCAAGAAGAAAGTGCTCCAGCTGAGGGGGAGATCCCTAAAATTCTCATGATAGAGAATACACCAATTTGAGGGAGATGTTTCTGACTCAAGAAGATGTTCGGTGAGGGGAGTTTCGAACTCTCAAGAAGATAATCATCTTTGAGGGGAGCCTCATGATATCCACATGGCGGAAGAAGAGGTCCTGCACAAAATAAAGATGAACCAAAGGCAAGACCATCCAGAGACCATTGAGATAATGGAATCCTCAGAAGAGAACAAAGAAGAAAAACAAGATGATGATGATGATGAGCTTGAAATCACTGGTATAGGTAAAGGTGGATATAGAAGTTATCTGTACAATCAAATGTTTTCTTACCTACCCATGACGGCATACCATCAAGCTCAAATCCTGAACTCATGGGATCACATGTTCTGGAGCTTCAAAGAGTATCCAACCATCTCAGTTCTGGCTCATGGATTCCCAGGGAAAGTCAACTTTGCTAAGAAGTTGCTTATTGACCATTCTTCATCCAAGGATAAACTTGAGGTACTGACTATCCCTGATCTCTTCAAAGTTAATCACTTGCCATCATCTTCATTCAGTCAATTCTACAAATTTCCTCGGTTGTGGGAAGTGATTCTTCACCCACTCAATAAATTTCCAATTGTAGAATCCCAAAATTCTGTGACTGAAGAACCAAATGAAGTCAACCTTACTTTGCTCCCACAAACCACCATCTCTACGATCCCTGACTCTAGCCCAGTCGTAGAGTCCCAAATAGATATCGTAAAGCCCTATAGTCCAAACACTGAACCTCAGGCCCTTCCATCCGATATACCATCCTCCTCATCAAATGACTACTTTAGTCTTGATCTTGCTCTTTACAACTTGCAAGATCAAACCCAGCAAACAACCCCTCCAACCAACAATCCTCAAACCAATGATTCTCTCCCAAACTTGCCCTCCAAGGATGACTTGAAGGAAGCAACCAAGAACATGGTCAAGAATATAAAAGACAGTCTGGAATCTCACTCCGATCTCATCCATATCTGGCTAAATCAAATGATTACAACAACAAATAATTTTCCTGGCACTATGAACACTGAGCTTACAAAGAAGCTGAGGGAAATTATCCAAGAAATTCTTAAGAGTATGAAGGACAGAGATGAGATTCACTTCCAGATAGCTGCCAAGAAAAGAGAGGCTGTTCTTGAAATGCAGAAACATCAAGACACTCAACATAAACTTATACTGGTGAATATCATAAACTTGAAAGCTTCTGTCTACGACTTCCAGAAATCTTATGTCAATCAAGAAAAATAGAATGACATGGTTCTAACAGCCCTCTGAAACAAAGAAGAAAGATCTGACAAACAGATCAAGGAAAGTAGAGAAGACATTGCTCAGACTCAAAGCCAACTGAACGAGCTTGTCCAAGGTGTTAATCGACTGTCTGTAGATATTCGAACCCTTGATGCTGACATAAAGGGGGAGAATAAAGGGAAATGAGTTAAGGGAGGATAGGGAGATCAAGGCAGAGGCAGAGGAGGTCATGGAACTCAAGTAAGGGGAAGAGGAAAATTTCATGCTCAAGCATCACGAAGCCCTCCTGCAAGACAATTCCACCATCAGACTCAACGATCTGATCAGCAGGGAATTTTATCGGCTATACCTTTAAGTCGTCAGGAGTCAACTCCCAGCTCACAAGATGTGTCTACTATACGCATAAGAATGCCAACTGGAGATCCTTCATTCATGTACAGACATGAGGAAAATCTAAGACTAAGTCCAAGCGAGTTGGAAGAGTTAGTCAGAAACGAGGAAGCTTACAGAAAAAGAAGGGCTGAGGAGTATGCCAACCCACCTCCTCCAAAGAGGTCAAAGAAATAGAGATAAGTTGAAACTTTAATTTCCTATTGATGTAATGCCAAACTGAAATATCTCCTGATCATCAATAAATTCATGCTTCTTCTCTAGAAATTTTAGCTGCTCACTGAAATACTAAGTCATGTTTAAATTACCTGCAAATGCATCTAGTCACTAATAATCATGACAACAAATATCCTTGGTTATGTCAACATCAAATAGGGGGAGATTGTTGGGAGAATGCATATTATGATTTGATGTTTTAATGTATATGCTCATGATTATTTGTAAAGTCCTTCAATGAATATATGTACAAGGACTTAGTGATAGATCAAATTTGTTAGGTTGATCTAAGATCTTAACATGTATCATTCTGTAATGGAATGTATAGATAGAAAGATCAAAGCTGTTAGGTTGATCTTGAGATGTAATAGATAGGCTTCGAAGAAATCGTAGTGTATCATCTGATCAACACTGCAGAAGTCAAGGCAGAAACGTAGAGCTTCGAAGATCGTAATGTGCCTGCCTTGAAGGGACTCTTCGGAAATCGTAGAGTGATCCAAACGTTTGCCAAGAAAACTCCACAATCGTAGTGTGATGAAGGAAACATGGAGTTTATAAGTCAACGATCGTAGTGTGCTCTCGGGATCGTAGAATCAACAACACGAGCAAGCGAAGATCGTAGTGTGCAAAGGTCTAAGGGAAATCGTAGTACTCTCGACTAATAGCACCGTAGTGTGCAAAGAAGTCTAGACGTTACGATCTGAATCGTAGAGTACCACGATCCAAAATTGTAGAGCATCATCTGTCTCATGTCAGAAAACGTCGAGCCTCATAATTTGTGTAAAGGTAGATTTCAACATATGAGGAATAGATTCTAGATGCTGCAGTACTCATCAGTCCCAGAGTATATGAAATATCCTTAGTATGCAACAAAGAAGCGTATTGAAGAAGCTAAGGATAATACCATGGGTAAGAGGGACAAAACACCTTTTCAGGTGGTAGGTGAGAAAGTAGTCTGCAGTATTAGTGGGCCAGAATGCAGAATTCAGAATATGTGCAGAAATGTCTCTATCATAGTATAGAAAGTTCAGACGCATTCAATGCCTCAACGGATGGATCCAACAGATAGTTTTCAAGATCACATATATGCAGATCAAACAGATGAGAGAGAACTAAGAAAGCATTGAACAAACAACGTGAATATCTCTCTCAAGCTCAACTCTACGATATGAGATATTGCAAAGCTTGCTCAGCTACTCAGTTCTTTAGAACAAGTGCTTACACAGCAACTGAGTAGCAACCATCAAGAACTCAACATTATCAACCAACTGAAGAAGTGTACTAAGTCTGCTGGACTTGAAGAGTTCGTAGTGAACTATAAGAAAGCCAAGTCTGCTGGACTTGAAGAGTTTAAGAGTGAACTAAGAAGTTCCTAGATTGCAGGTGTAAGACCCCAAATTATTAATAAATGAAATTTATTTTCCTCTATTTATTATTTTAAAATAGTAAGGGTTGATTTGATTAATGTGGATAGTTATGGGTAAAATACGCAAATATTTTGAATAAGCAAGTGATTATAAAATATTCATTATTATCGGGGAATATTAGTTTGGTCGTGGAATATTCTATGATTTGCTTCGGGAATATTAAATTGCCACTAGCGATCTTTGTGGGCCTCATAACGGAAAGTGATTGGATGAAGAAAGCGACAAATATAAGTTGTTTATAAATAACAGGCGTAGTTATTCACAATTATCTTGTTGGAATACCCGGTGGTTAAAACACACTAATACGCATTGTTGAAGCGATAGCACCAGTATTGCACCAATTATTAATTCTTACGTAAGAAGGCACTACTCAATAATTATTACGAGTAATTCTTTCAATATTTTATTTTATTGATTCAATAATTCTTTGCATTGATATTTTATATTCTTGTTGTTTCAATAAATTGTCATTACACAGTATTTTCCATTATCAGAGCAATAATTCATATTATCCTGAATAATATTATTGGATAACATTATTGGCAATGTCTAGAAAGTTACATCTAAGGAAAGGTTTGGTCACCTAATTGCGGCGCCAGAGAAGAGAGATCCTTATTGGAAAGCCCCTCTTTCTGAGGAGCGGCACGGTTGCGATCTTGTGATTCTGTAATATTATTTGTGAATAATTAATTATTGATTTATATGATGAGGAAAATATTGATTTTATGTGGATATAGATGGAGAAATTTTTAATGTGACAATTGTTGAAAATTAATATTTTATCTTTTACGATAAAATAATTCATTTAAATATATTATTTTAATAATATATTAACGGTGATATTTTTATAATGAATGTGGGATATATGAGTATATGAGGATGAATAGTATTTTATGGCATTAAATATTTAACACATATTTTGTGTGTTGGTGGACACAATTATTAATAGAAATTTGATTAAATTTTGTAAAATCGCTTGGTTGTGGATTTGGTTAATTTACATTTGGAATTTGGAAAACTTCCTTCTACAAAGTTGTAGATAATGGAATTTCCTATAAAATTTAGCGTGATTGAATTTTACGATAAAAGGGCTATTTATTATGAATTATTGAAGTTAGGAAGTTCAAAATAATTGATTTTTGGAAGTTTAAAATATTTAAAATTGGAAAAACGTTTTTGGAAAGTTTAGGTGGCCTCATTTAACATGTGTAGGAGCTGAATTCAGTTGGCAAGTGTGCGTATGAGGTTTTGGAAAATATATATTAATATTATATTAAATTTTCTACTTTGGTGTTCTAAGCATTTTCCTATAAATAGGTGCTTAGGTTAGAATTAAAATTACACGTAAGCTGAAGTTTTCTCTCTATATTATCGAGCGTATTCTTGTGAGTATTTTGAGTATACTTTGAGTATTGTTATACGGTGCAAGTTCAAGTCATAGCCTATATCCGGTGTTTCAACTAGAAGTACTGTCTTTCGAGGTAAGGGATGTTATTTTTTTCTCAAATGATATTATTTCTTCAATATCATTATGCTGAAATATTGGTTGGAACTTTTTATCAAATTTGGAACCTTTTCATGTCGGGGTTACTATTCACGAGTTACTATTCACGAGTACTATTCACGAAGCGTGAAAATGTTTTTTTGTGAAATTTCTATCTTTTGGTGTCGGAGTTACTATTCACGATATCGACACTTATTCACGATATCTGACACTATTCACGAATCCGACACTATTCACCGAAAAATAAAATTTCTTCTTTTTGTCCAAAATATCTATTATGGATACTAGCTTTGATTGTATCCATGTTTTGATCATTCTTGAATTTTACTCCACTCTGATTACTTATGAAGTATTTTTGAACTTGGATTGTTTAAAATACGAATCCTTAATATTTATTCTTTTATTTCACTGGATTCGTTTCCTTTAAAATATTTTTCATCATCCTAAGTCCTAAATGATGATATTACTGAATATCTTTGGCCTGTAGTACAAAGATGAATGATTTCTTGATGAATATCTTTGGCCCGTAGTGCAAAGATGAACAGGTGTTGAGATGAACATGACTTTATCGATTAATATCTTTGGCCGTAGTGCAAAGATGAGAAGTGTTTAGATGAACATGACTAATCGATGAATATCTTTGGGCTGTAGTGCAAAGATGAATATTTGATTCCAGATATATATTGATTGATGTTCTGAGGGATAAAATATCGACGATGGACTTTTAAATTCATATATAGAAGATAGTAGTTTGCATTCTCTACTTAACTCTTCTAATGAATTATTATTTCATTGCGAAGATTGATTTAAAAGCGGTTGTCTATTGTATTCTATTAGATTTTTCCTGTTGAAGACTAACGATAATTTGTTGTATATTATTTTAGTCATAATATTCTTTCTTTGGGCTAGTTGAGCTCACCCTTTTCCTTGTTGTTCCATTTTTCTTCTCGGGAGGCGAGAATGTAGCGAGTACTAGTCGAGGTATGGAATGAAGGTTCTAGAGAGTTGTTTAGTAGTCCTCACCATTTTTGTAAAATAATGTATCAATAATTATGATGGGGATTTATTTGCGTGTGGATATTGTCTAGATGACAATATCTGTATTTAAACTCACAGTTTATATGTTATAATAAAAAGTTGTAGTTATTTTTGTACCATGTATTTGGTGACTCAGAATGGGTTGGATGGAATGGACCTATTTTGGGGGCGTCACAGCAGGTCTAGAAGGAATCTGTGTGATTCGGAAGTTGTAACAGACATCCTTAGTGGATATCCTACTCGTTGAGTAGAAAAGTGGACTAGGAGCTTTAAGTGCTCTGAACCACTTAAAAACGACTGTGTCTTTGAACCACTTAAAAACGACTGTGTCTTTTACGTTCATGCCATAACTGCCATATCTGTTATATCTGCCATAACTGCTTCACTCTCATAACTCTGCTGCTTGGTAAAGAAGATTAAAATAAATATTAATTCCGCTAAGTTTTAATCATTATCAAAGAACTAGTTTAAAACGAAAAGATTTTTTAAAATATCTATTCAACCCCCATTCTAGATAACTATTGTGCCAACTAGGAACTAACAAAATTAACCAACACCTACTTATCCGGTATCTATTACTTGAATTATTTGCTTAATCTCATGTTTCTTAGTTACTTTTCATGCATTTTGTGTTCGTTTTGTAGATTATATGCTTGGGAGTTGAAATCGCAAAGAATTGGTATGAAATATCAAAGAAAAGAAATTCGGACATCGTTTGGGCTTTCATGTTCATTTCATGTTATTGTCTTGGAACTTGGATTACATTGTAGAGCTTCTTCTTAGCTTTCTGTAACATCTTGAATCATTCCAATCGGAGTTCAGATGCAAGAGTTATGACATTTGTACCAACAGACGTAGAACATCACTGTTTTGGGTGGCCATTTGCATAACAGTCATTTCCAGCCCAATTTTGACCTTCATCCGTCCGTTATTTCTCAATTCTTTAAGAATGAAAGTTGTAGATCTCGTCGATATCTTCGATTTTATAGGTGGCAGGCCTCATAACGTTTCCCGGATCAAAGGTTATGGCCGTTTTTCCAAACGACGTCTGAGCAGAAAAGTTTCCTTCACAAAACCACCGCCGGGGTGGGCGTACCAGGTCCAAAGCAGGCCCCTAGCCCTTGCAAAAGTGGGCTCTTTAATCATATAAACCACGTAGGCGGGTAGCCTAGAAAATACGAATTTTGTCCAATTTTAAGTTCGGGAAGGATTGTTTCGATTCTATTGACTCAAGGACTTCCAAGAGGACTTAAAGACATGTAAAGAGACTTATAAAAGGGGGAGAATCACAAGGATTAGGGAGATTATACTAGATAGAGGATTCAATTAGATTAGATTAGAGTAAATTAGATCAAAATACTAGTTCTTATTAGATTTGGAGAATGAAGCAACTTGGAGACCATTGAAGATTCAAAGTAGGAGCAAGGAGGGAGCATCAAATCTACAGACAATAGATTCTATCTTCTCATCTTCTTTTATCTTTTTCTTTTAATGATTATTCAATTGTGGATTCTTAGTTTTAATTCAATAATCATGAACTAATTCCTTGTTTGAGATTACAATGGATCTTATTGTGTAGTTTATTTTAATATGCTTCGCTATTAATTTTTATGTTCTATTGTGAGGATTGTCTATTGTGATTTGGACTTAATTGTTTAATTGCCTAGTTAACAATTAGCGTGATAATCTATATGAACTCGAGAGATGAATTTTAGATTTAGATCTAATCATAATAGCATGTGATTGTGTTTTCTACATGGCGTTGGAATACATAATTTATGTCTAGGATAGAGATATACCTAACATTGCATGTAATCTTATAGAGAACTTGTGCTTTAAATCCTTTTTAATTGTAATTCACATAGAGATATAGTGGATTAGTTAATTAGGATGTCTTGCTTAATTCTATCATCTGTGGATTTAAGTGAGTATGTGTATTATACATCGAGAGGTGGTTTTATCTACTTTAGTGTTCTTGATTAACAATTCAGGATAGAGAATAATTGATGAGAAGTGTGTTAACTTAAATGAAGTAATAAGTGATGTTGTGATCTTAAATCTCCGTAATCTTAATTTAACTAGTGGTAATTAGAATTAGTTTACTTATAAATTGAAATTCATTCGTTTAAATAAGATTAAGTTGGTTACGGGTTAGTACTTGGTGATTTTTATTAAACAATTCCTCGTAGGAACGATACTCTACTTTCACTTTATTACTTGTTGACCACGTATACTTGCGTGTTGTGCGTAACTAGATTTTACCCAACAATAAGCATCCAAAAAAATATGAGATGTTGTTTGCAACAGGTTCTGGAACTCACTAGATTCCATTAGCTATATTTTTGGAGTGACATTAACGTCTTCCCCTTTTATCAACACTGTCTCCCCATTTTGCACAAATTGGAGCTGCAGTTTATTGAAGTCAAAAGTTACAGGACTTACTGTCCTCAACTAGTGGACCCCTAGAACAGCATCAACACCTTCCAAGGGCAGATTCCTCATTATTGTAGTGTAATCTCTACCATGCACCTGCCATTGGAACTCTGAACACACTTATTCACTCTGCACCTTAAAACCATCTGCAACTGAGACTGTCACTGGTGGAGTATTTGTTAGCTTAACCTTCAGTTTCTTAGCAGTGTGAGGATCTAAGAAATTTCCAGTGCTACCACTGTCGATTAATATGCTATAACTGATCTGCCCCCACTAACCCTTGTACTCTGATGATATTGTTAGCATTATGTCCAGATAAAGCATGCAATGTTATTTGTACATCATCCTTTTGATCCTCCAGTAATGGCCTGTTTTGTTCTTCCTTCATCTTTACTTCTTTTACACAATTTTTTTGCTCCTCAGTTTCCAAGCACATTTCCACCTCCTTAGATGGTACCATCATGAACAAATGAGGCTGTTTGCATACATGACCAAATATATACGGCTCATCAAAGGAAAAACATAGCCCCTTCCTCCTTTTCTCAAGTATTTGATCTCTAGTCAAATGCTTAACTGGTATACCTCTTCTCTGCTCATTTCTTGACCAAGCAACCTTAGTTTCCCCAACATTAGGACTAGAGAATTCCATTCCATTATTGCTGACACTTTTCTGTAAGCTAGAATTCATTACTACATTCCTACTGCTGGAATTATTAATGATAGAAGATTTTAGTACAGTTTTGCTTCTTTTGATCCATGCTTCAACTTTAGCTTCTTCAACTCTAGCTAATCGAATAGCCTCCTTAAAAGTAGTAACCCCTAACTCCTGGATACCTAACTGAATATCCTCCCTCAGTCCACCAACAAAGCAATCAATAAAAATTCTTCATTCAACTTTAAATTTTTTATCAATGCCCAACCTCTTAGTTCCTCTAACTTTGTTCGATATTCATCTACAGTTGTGGTTTGTTTCAACTTTTTAAGTTCAGCTATAGGATTCATCTTAGTCTCAAAACAAAATCTATCTAGAAATTCATCAATTAAACCATTCCAGGTCAGGTCAACACCATTTTCAACAAAGCTAGAATACCATAACTTAGCCTCTCCTTCGAGATGCATAGTTACTAGGTATATTTTCTAATTTTCAGCAACATTATGATAAGAAAACAATTTATTGCACTTCCTAATCCAGGTCCTTGGGTTAGATCCATGGAATTTAGGGAATTCAAATCTAATAGTCAGGAATATACCTTCATTTATATTGTTCTGTGTACTACCTCCCTCAAACGATCCAAGGATTGATCCAGACCTTTGTTGATTTAGATTTGGACTTGGAGGAGTTTGTTGATTGTGATTGTCAGGCTTTCCATTATCTTGCTTCTGTCCTTGTGCTATCAACATTGCTTCTACTCCTTTCATTAGCTTCTCAAGCTTATCATCGAATCCTTTTTACAGAGACTCCACTGAGGATTGCAATTGAATTTGTAAATCCTGAAGGTTCGTTTCTAGATTCGTTAATCTCTGATTGTTAGTAGCCATAACCACTGATCGTAGAAAGCTTTGATACCACTTGTAAGGATTCGGATAATCAAATTCTTTACTGAGCTCAAGTTCAGCTCAATTTATGGAGATTTGTGACTTAGAAGAGATTTAGAGAGAGAGAGAGAGAGAGTTCAGAAGAAGTAGAGAGAAGTTCAGAAGAAAGAACAATTCATTTCATAGCCCCAACTGATTACAAATAGTTTCTTTTATACACAATAAAATGATAAAATGAACACTACGAAAATGAATTTTATTTATAGTTAGAATTTATTGCTAAATTTTAGGGGTCACTCCTAAAAAGAAGGGTTGAACGAAGATTTTGTACTATTTATTATATATATAGGTTAATTTCTACCATTGTTGATTTTGCCCTAAACCCTAAACAACAATAGCAGCTTTGGGTTTTTTTTAATTCTGACGATGTTGTTTAGTACTCAGTAAGAGACTGTCGCACCTTGTTATATGTGGTAGCTCTCACCCCCCCTATTCCACATATTTTTAGTATGTTTAGAAGTTAGTTGTTAATACATGAAGCTCCCATAAGAAAAAGATTGTGTCGACCACTGCTTGTAATCTAATTTTCTTAAGATAAAAATCATAATTTTATTTTAGACAGGAAATATTAGAATGGAAGAGGACACGTGTCCTGTATAGTGGAAGCGAACAAGAGAAAGAAATAATAAAACATAAGGCCAAACTCTAAATGCTTAATGTACTAGAAGAAAGGACCACCAGCGTACCCCTTAAGTTGAATTTCTACTTGCACGTAAGGATACGAACCAAAGTGCATCATTATTATGCAGTGTTATTGCACTGATTTATCCAGAATGATTTGGGTCCGATTGATCCGAATGATTATTCTTGATTATTTCGTTGGGTCCTTTTCGGTTGGATCCGGTCGTTTGGGTCATTTTTAGTTATTTGGGCTTAGTCGTTGAATTGGCCCATTATCAAGTGTCACTTAATCGACTTTGGCCGGTAATCATTATACCAAGTGATAGTTGACTCTTATATACGCCACCTTTCTGCATGGCATTAATGAGGATGGGACTCGGATGGCCGTGGTGGCAAGCGGTGGTAGCGGTGTGGAAGTAAATTTTGCATACTTTTTTTTGAAATAATAGGAAGTGGGGAAAAGGTGTCGAGAAATGATGAGTGAGTGCACGATGGCAGGGATTTGGAGTATGTATGGGGCTAAGATCACATAAGAAGGTAAGTAACACACACATTATTATTATTCTCTCTCGGACATTAGACATTATTTTTCTCTCCATTGTTGACCTTGTGATCGCAAATCTTGACTCTCGCGTAGGAGCTATCCCAAGCCGGTCGGTAGTCGAGCTTTTAGTGTTGACTTGTTGGCTATGCGGGATATCGGAGCGTCTTGGTGATTGGGGCGTGGAGAAAGATCTTGGCGTTAACATTGGCGCTAGAAGGAGGGTGAGTTCTAGTGTCTGAGTATTTTCAAATCATGGTGTGTTTGTTCTACATCGATATTCATGGTAAAAAGTAGAACACCTACACACGAAGAAAGCGGTAGAAATTTTGCCGGTCAATCGACACCACGAGTGTCTGTCGAGGATCGTTTGGGGCCGTGATAAGTGTTCATGCTGTACGGCGTCAAGCGATCACTGAAGATTACCGGTCGAAGGCGGTGGGCAAGGCTAAGCGTAGGCTAGTCTTCCGCGGAGAAAGCGTCAGCCCGCGGTGGGAAGCGGGTAGAAGGCGCCGCTAGAACTTCGATCTGAGAGAGGACCAAGGCGAAAAAGCTTCACGGTGGCTAAGATGGCGGATGAAGGCGGATAGAGCTATGGAAGTACTCGTGAAGCAGCAACGACGGGGATATAGGTGAGCGGATGGCGGATGGCGAGTTGAGAGCGAAGAGCTCGGTTATGATCGGTCAGAAAGCAAGGACAGAAGTAGGAAAGAACACATTCATTCGGGACCCCGAGAGTCTCGGTAGAACTTCGAGAAGAAGAAGATCCGAAGCCCTACTCCTCAAAGATCGAAGAGGGTACATCACCTGTCGATTCTAAGGAGCAAAGAGTCGGAGAAGAGCGAAGAGGTCGATCGAGAGATCACCTCTCTGAGACCACAAAGAAAGCCCTTATTGTTGCACATTCTCGCGCCGTAGTGCAGAGCTCGAGAGGCGAAGTATATCTAGAGATCGTACTCAGAAGTCTCTTGAGGGTACACCACCCTGTGGACACTCGTCATCGTAAAAGCCCATACAGAGTTGAAGGCTCTATTGTAAAAAGGTCTACTCGGAGGAGGAAGAGTCTTGGGAAAAAAGCATCATCTCGACGGAAGGTGTGGAGTATACGGTTAAAGAGTTAAAGAACTGGAGCGACTTGCGAAGTACAAAAAGCGAAGGATACTTGGGAAAGAAGGCATCCCCTTTTTCGCGGAGATTCTTAAAGAAAAAGTGACCCCACCACGAAGTTGCCCCATATCGAGAGTTATGATGGATCGGGGATCCCTATGACCCACGGTCGGCGTTTGGCCGTGATGGATTAATATGACTTTAGCGATCTTTGCTAAGTGTCATACTTTTGTCACAACACTTTCGAGAAAGGATGCGGCGGTGGATGGGGACTTTGCCCTCAGATTGATTTCATCTTGGGCGGGACGTATGCGATAAATTTCATGCTCGCTTGGGGAGCAACAAAGAAGGGAAAACCAATTTGGTTCGTTGGCTCGGAGTTCGACAGTTTTGAATGAGTCTTTGGGCGATATGTGAAGCGGTTGAAGTGAAGCGATCGGCCAGTGTGTGAACTGAGCGATCTGGCCGTTAATTTGTTTGAGAATGGGTTAGATCTGGTCGGATCGGAGAAGTTGGTGAAGAAGTTAATGTTTCATCACGAAGAAGAGTCTCATTTGAAGCCTTGACAAAGTGAAGGCTATATCGTAGTGGAGGAAGCCATGGGGCGACCTCAAGCGTCCTTCTTTGAATAGAAGCAGGAGAGCGGATCGGGACGAGAACCGATAGAGACCGAGAAAAAGAATGAAGGAATAAAAAAGCCGCTTCTGGCGGGTGAAGAAATATAACAATTGGAGGCAGGGGTGGAGGGCGTTCGTTCGCTCCGGAGAGAGTGAATAGGGCGTACACTGCACACTCAACCACGAGACGAGTACATTATCTTGGATCAAATTAAAAATCAACCTATCTTGAGCCACCTCGAGATAACATTAAAGCGGGAAAGGAATTCTCATAAGTATTGTGATTATCATCAAGCTTGGTCGTAATCTGAGCTTTTGTGCTAGTTTGAAGGACTTTATTGAAAAAAGAAAGGTACTGGCGGGGCTTTAATTCGGTATGTGGTGCGCGAGAACTAATCAACGGCGAGGATAGAGGGCACATTCGGTGACTCAACCCAGTTAAACAAGCGTTGCCGGCTCGAGCGACTGCGAGCACGTGGTAGATGTCATCCTTTGGGGTACTTACAGCAAAACTTCGTTGGAAAAAGCGCAGAAGTTACTTGGATTCGGTCGTATCGATGTGGCGGGTACCCTCCGGTAGCGAGACCTTATTCAATCTGGTAATCTCCTTTCTTGATGAAGATTACCTTGGAAGTCATCGAACCATACGAGGATCATTGGTCTTGTTGCTGAAGTGGGTTCGGTGGATATGAAGCGGATGATGGTAGATAATGGGTCTTTGTAGATATTACGTATGCCCACGCTTATCGGAGGATGCACTAGGCAGGCGAAAGATGGAGATGGGACGGGAGGCTCCTTTATATGGTTTTAATAACGACCCGGTCGAGGTGCATTTGGAACCATTGAACTACGGTCATCTCTTGAGCGGCCCCCAACGGTAGAAATTATTTGCAAATTTTATGTTGTGCGTATAGATTACGCTTATAATCTTTATTTTGGGAAGGCCTACTTTAATTGCTTTGCTGTTGTGACCTCTATTCCTCATTTCAAAATCAAATTTCCTACGGCTCGTGGGGTTGGCGAGGTGAAAGGGATTTGGATGCGGCTAGAAGGTGTTATAGAAGCATTTGTGATCACTTGAGGAGTGGGAGTATCGAAGCGAAGCGAGACCATGGCGATAGAGATCGAACCCTTCACGGAGAGTAGTTCGAACCGTTGGTCGTCATAAAATTTGAAGAAAGCGGAGGAGATAGAGAGCTCATCCGGGCAAAGAGAACAAGGCGGTGCAAATAGGTTGAGATGCTGCGGAACCTCTCGAGACGAACCTTGTGGAGCTCTGTGATCTTATGTTGACATTTTCGCATGGGAACCTCGGGATATGCGAGGAGTAAGCGGGGATATCATTTGAGCATCGGTTGGAGGTGGACCCGTCGAAAAGCGGTCAAGCGGAAGAGGAGGATTTTCGCTTTTGAGCGTCGGTGAATCATTGATGAAGAGATTAAAAAAGGCATTGGCGGTGACTTCATCTTTGAGATCGACTACCCTGATGGATGGCGCGAATGTGGTCTTTGGTCGAAGCAAAATGGTAAATGGCGAGTCTGCATCGACTACTGCTTGACCTAAATAAAGCTTGTCAGAAGGATTTCTACCGTACCCCATCGACCCGACTCGTCGATGCCACTTGGGGTATGCTTTGTTAAGTTTCATGGGCCGCGTTTCTGGATATCATCAAATTTCTATGTGTAAAGAGGATATCTAGAAGGCGGCGTTCATTACGCATCGTTCGATATATACTATAAGAAAATGACTTTCGGCCTCATCGATGCAGGAGCCACATACGAGGAGGATGATGAACCGTGTCTTGAGGATATCAATTTGGCGGGAATGTGGAGGTGTCGTGGGCGACATGATTGTCAAAAGCATGTTGGTGCATAAACATCTGGATGATTTAGAAGAATGCTTTCGAGACGATTCGTCATCACAATTTGAGATTGAACCCCACTAAGTGCACCTTGGTCTGAGGGGTGGCAAATTTACGGGTTATCTTGTCGATCGAGAGAGAGGAATTGAAGCCAATCGAGAGAAGATTCAAGCGATCACGAACATGAAGACTCCTCGGTCATTTAAAGATGTTCAACGTCATTTGGAAGGATTGCGACTTTAAGGAGGTTCATGTCAAGTCGGCGAGAAAGATGTTCTGGTTCTTTGATACATTGAAAGGGTAGAAGAATGAGAAAGAAAGCGTTTGATGGACTTGGTGTGAGGGCGCCTTCGAGCATCAAGTCCTACCTATCTTGGCACCTTTGTTGGTGAAACCCGCTCTCTTGAACCCTATATTTGTACTTAGCGGCTAGTTAGTTGGCGATAGGAAGCGGTTTTGGTGCGTGAAGTTGGGGGTAGCGACACCGGTTTATTATGTAAGCCGTATCCTTGGGATCTTTGAAACAAAGGTACCGAACATTGAAAAGTTTGCTTTTGCTTTAATAAGCGCTAGTCGAAAGCTTAGGCAATACTTCGGGGTAGATTGGTAATAGTATATCTGGATCGACCTTTGAAGAAGATTATGGGCAAACACTGAGGTATCGGGGAGATTAGGCTGCGTGGACGATGGAGTTGTCCCAATTTTTCATTGAATATCATCCCGAACCGCCATGAAAAGGCAAGCCTTGGCTGATTTTGTAGTTGAATGCTTTCGTTTTTGAAGGTGATGAAGTTGTGGCGGCGGTGAAGGATCGAGACGAAGCGATTCGAGTTCTTCAATGAAGCGAGTTTCGTGGAATATTTGTATGCGAGATGGGTCTTCTACCACAGACGTCGATGGGCGAGGATTATTCTTACGAGTGGGAGGATTCAAGTGCGATGAGCCATGATTTCAGTTCAAAGCGACAAACAAGCGAAAATTTGAGTATGGCGGTACTTGCGAGATTCTGTTGGCAAAAAGTCTTGAAGTGCAAAGAATAATCATCTTGATGATTCTCGGTTAGTCGTTAAGCAACTTTACGGGAATCTGAAGCTCGAGGCCCAAAAATGATCAAATATCTAGCGAAATTGAAGGAACAACTTCAACATTTCCAATCCTCTGAGTTTGAGGGGTCGGCGTAATAACAATTCAATTCTTGATGCACTCTCCAAATTAGCCACTACGGATGTTAACGTCTTTGATGGGTCGGTTTACTTAGAAATTTTGCGACATCTAGTGTCCATCATGAATCGGTGATGTGCATTGGCCAAGAACCAAGCTATTTGGTTGACTCCATATATAGAGTATCTGGCGGATGGCGTCTTACCGCCGGATCGGATGCTCTTGAGAAAATCAAGTATAAAGTGCTAATTTTGTTACGATTGATGGGGATGCATTAGAAGGGCTTTCTCATCTCCTTCTTGAAATGCGACTCCATCCGAAGTGAATATGCTCTCCGGGAAATACATGAAGGCATCTGTGGCGACGTATATGGCGGCTAAGTCATTTAGCTTTATAAAGTACTTCGACAAGGGTACTCTTGGCCTACCATCTTCAAAGAAAGCGGTTGAATCGTCGAGAAGTGCGAGAAGTGTCAACTCAGCGGTCAGATCCCATTGATACGGAAGAGCTATACTCGATCTTATCTCCTATACCCTTATTTATGCGGGGGGTTGATATCTTTGGGTCCATTCTACAGAAAGGCAAAAGGTCAAGTCGGTTTTGTTATAGTTGCCATCGACTATATGACCAAGTGGGTAAAGCAAAGCCACTTAGGTTAATAATGAGCAGGAATGCTTGAAATTTTGAAAGAATCGGTAGTATTTCGTTTGAGATTCCTAAGGTGGTAATATCGGACGATGGGCGTCGGTTTGTGGGATCGAAATTTGAAGCATTTTTGAAAAAAGCTGGGGATTGACCGCGAGAAAGACTTGATGGCTCATCCACGGTCAAATGGACAAGTTGAAGTGACCAGCGAGCGGCTGCTTTGAATGGGATCAGCCTTGATTGGGCCGAAGCCGAGGCGAGATGGCGGAGGAGCTACTTAGCGTGTTATGGGCTTATCGAACTACTCTCAGGGACTACTGACGGGGATTCACCTTTCAGTTGGCCTATAATGCGATGCCTTAGTCGGTTGAAATTGGATCTCAAGTCTTGAGTCGATCATTTGAGAGAGATCTGATGAGGAAGGGCTTAAGGCCAATCTTGATTTGCTTGAGGAAGTAAAGAAAGCTTGACCTTAGTCAAATTGGCGACTATCGGTGAAGAGTGGCCAAGCATTATAACAAGGGGTAAAGTTTGAAGGTTGAAGTAGGAGATTTTGTCCTCGGAGAAGCGAAGCATCTACACCTCGAGAATCTGGGAAAGGCGATGCCAAGCTGGGAAGGAATAGTATGAAATCCTTTGAAGTGCAGGCGGGAACTTATCGGTTGAAGGCATTAGATGGGTCGACAATTAAGAATACTTGCACTTGTTGGCGGGCTTAGGAAGTACTTTCGGTAAAAATGATGTCGATTACATTGGAAGTTTGTAAATATTTATGTCATCATCGATAAAAGTTCCTTTTTCTCAAACAAATCTTGTCTTCGTTCTTTGATCAGTTCAGCGGAGTTAGGAGGTTCGGGTGGACTCATTTGGCCATTCGATGGCGACCTTTTCGGCGGTGGTCCTTATGAGTTTGTCGGGCCCTTACGTGGTAAAAGCGTCAAGCGTCATTGGTGTTAGGAGGTTCGGGTGGACTCATTTGGCCATTCGATGGCGACCTTTTCGTGAGTGGTCCTTATGAGTTTGTCGGGCCCCTTCGTGGTAGGCAAAGCGTCATTGGTGTTAGGAGGTTCGGGTGGACTCATTTGGCCATTCGATGGTAGCCTTTTCGGCGGTGGTCCTTATGAGTTTGTCGGGCCCTTCGTGGTAGGCAAAGCGTCATTGGTGTTAGGAGGTTCGGGTGGACTCATTTGGCCATTCGATGGTAGCCTTAATGGCGGTGGACCTTATGGGATTATCGGGCCCTTCGTGGTGGTAAGCAAGCGCCATCCTTAAGAGCGTTATCGGGCCCTTCGTGGTAGGCAAATTGTCGACACCGGACTTTGTCGGGCCCGCCGTGGTAGGCAAATGTCATCCTTGACTTTATCGGGCCCGCCGTGGTAGGCAAATGTCATCCTTGAGACCTTGTCGGGGCCCGCCGTGGTAGGCGAGTGTTGTCACTTAGACTTTGTCGTCGGCCCCCCGTGGTAAGCAAATGTCATCTTTTGGTTTTATTAGGCCTTTCGGGGTAAACAAATTCCTAATGAAGCGAGATCTTTCTCACACTTGGTAACTAATAAGTATCCCTTTACTTTATTGCACGAATTTTTCTAAGTGTTGAGTTCGGAATGCCTCATTCTTTAATTTCATCTTATACATTTATATGACATGTTTAGTTGTTACTTTATGATTCGGGTTCGATCCATGAAAGAGTTTGTGCATCTTTCGAGTTAAATTAATATTGGAGTATTGGCGGAAAATAAATACAAAGTCATAAGGAATGAAACCATTTTTCATTGATATTCAATCTAATTACAATATTAGATAATTTTTACAAGTCCTATAAATTAAAGAAAGAAAAATAACAAAAAACAAGAACATCGACTTGGAGCGCCATCTTCGTCGTAAATCCCGAAGAATCGAGTAAGGATGGATCAGTTAGGCTGCTGATCGAACTTCTTCTCCTTGCCGCGACTCGTGAGCTTCGTAACTCTCGAATATATCTTCATTATCTCCCCATTGATTTCATCAGGGTTAAGGTACTCTTCACATATTTGTTTGAAGGTCATCGGTTAGAGGAGGCCCAAGTCGAAGAGCCTTGAGTTCTCGGATTTCTTCTTGAGCCTGCGCTATTTCGGATGCGAGTCTCTGCGCCTCTAGTTTGTGGATGGTCTTGGTGGGATTTTAGCATCGACCTTTAATTCCTCGATCTTCTCCATCCTTATCTCGCTCTCTGAACCAGTCGATGTTCATTTTGGCGATCTCTCTCCTCGTCTTTGTACTTTGATTGACTTTTAGCTCTTCATTGGAGGCCTCACATCTCCTTGGCTTGAGCTAACTCTTTTGAACTCTTTTGAAGCCCTTCATTTGTATGAAGAATGCATTCATTCATCGTTGAGTCTTTTCCTTAGCTTGAAAGCGAGACTTGGAAGGGCATTCTCCTTCCTCGGGGCCTCTTCCTCGATTAAACCCGAGGGACCTCGGGCCTTGAGCGCCGAACACTGACATTTGCCTATCGTTTCCAATATTATTTAATCGGTTTTCGAGTTGTATAAGTATGAAGATAAAATCGGAAATAAAGGGAGAATCGTTTACCTTCGCCAAGTAGCTCGTACCTTATTTGAGTAAATCCCCATTCTGTTGTTCCGAGCAGATGATCATCGGTTTCACGAACGAAGGTGTTGAGCAGTTGAAAAGGAAAATGGGCATTGAATCGGGGCCACATCGTTGGAGAGGCCATGGCGTCTCTTTGGAATTCGGTAGTTGTTTCTCTTGCGGGAGAAGGTGGGGGTTGATTGCGGTGGCGAGAGTCCACATGAATGGTTCGGAGGAGAGAGCCAAAGCGAGGAGTGGGTTGGAGAGTCGCGAAGGTGCGAGAAGATGTCAAAGGGTGGTATCGATGGATGTTTTCTTTTTCGGGATGGAGTGGGGGGACGGATCCGGTCGGTTCATCGTCGGCACTTGAATTTACGTGGGCGTAATCGGAGGAATGGCGGTAGAAGATGTGGGAACTTCGGAGCTCTTGGCGGTCGGGGGTTATCTTAGTCCTTATTTTCTTTACGAAGGACCTTAGCTTCGATCGTGCAAAGGAATGTCGGCGAGCTCTCTCCTCAGGGGTAGGTTCGGAAGATGTAGGATTGGAATTCGGTTGAGAGAAATTTGTTTTGTGGGGTTGCTTGAAGTGTTTAGGATCACTTTCGGGGTTTGTTTACGGTTGGGTGGATTTGGATCTTTTGGCGGATCTTTTCTTGGCGAGGTCGAGGTTTTCTTGGGTATGTTGGGTTCGTCGATTCGAGGTTCATCATTTTGAAGGGAAGTAGTTGGTGGATCGATGGTAGGGGATCGACCGGGAAGATTCTTGATAGGATGCTCTTCACTCGCATCCAAGTATTCTTCCTGCCAAAAAATCTTCCAGGTCTCTCACTTCCAAAGAAGTCGGTTTGATCAGAGACACTGCAAAAAATCATGTATCAGAACCCGTATTACTTATATATCTCAAAAATTATGTTACAAAGTTGTTCGAAACTTACACTTGTGGTCATATAGCCAGGCTTGTTTGGTCAGAAGTGTAAAACTCCATTCTTTTGGAGGAATCTTCTTCAAAAAGTCTGCCATCTCCCTCACACGCTCTTCGGAGATGTCTCAAAGTCGTGAGAGACCCGTCGGAGGTAGTCAATCTGGAAGAAGAGATCTCGGGTCCGTGACAAAAAACCACTTCTCGTGCTGACCCTTGTTCTTTGGAAGGGGTATCCATCGAGGTCTCTCTCGAATCTGGTGTTGGGTCGGGGAGGCTGCTTGCTCGACATTTTGAAGCCTCGTTCTCGAGACTACCGTGAGAGAGAAGAGGGTGAAAGATGTCAGCGGAGGGAGCAAATCCTAATTCATGATGAAGAAAGCGATGAATGCGGGATGTGAATGTAGGAATTGGGCACTAAGCTGGCGAAGCCCCTCCTATGAACCTAGGAGGTAACGACAAAAGCATGGAGAGGTGGTGAACCCCTTTTCAAGAAGGTGGTGGCATGGCGACCCAACCGTCCGGTCATTTGGTCATCGCTCTTGGGAGGCGGGGGCCCTTATAGGCGTACATGTCGGGAATCGATACTTGAGTCACGAGGATACATATATTTGATTAAAGTGGCGGAGGAAGGGATGTTGGCATGAGAAGCTGTTCCCGATCCTTGAAGAAGTCGGAGAAATTTGGCGGAGGGATCGGAGAAGGATTTCCCCATGGTTGTTGATTGGGGTTGGAACTCGAACCCTCTTGGTTAGGGTTCGGGTTGGGGAGAGCGATACTAACGAGAGTCATACGAAGGGAGAGTTTTGGCTAGAGTTCACGGTCACCATTGTTGAGATTTCGTGAAGCGAGAGAAAGAAGTTTTGCGAGAGAGAAGAAAGCTCAAAGGTTAAAATTTCAAATTAGCGGTAAAAGCAAGTCGAGAATTGGTAAAGTTTACCTTTTATCTTGTGATTACTACGGTGTCGAGGGTGACACATTTAATTCACTACAATGATGATGAATGGGAAGAGGTTTCATCCGTTTTTGGGTCTAAATATCTTCACCTGAGTGGGCTTGCGTCTATTGGGCTTCCCATTTCTATTTTTGATATAAATTTGGACCAATTTTGTTGGGCTTTGGTGAGTTTCACTTTGGACCTCTTGTGACTTATCATAATTCGTTATATCATGGGGCTATCTTGTTTATAGTCTTTCATTAAACACCTGTTTAATATAAGACTAGAAGCGATGTTGGCCGTAATCCTTTTCTTATTGGGCGGACTTAATGGGCTCCTCCTTGGATTATATTCTTCTTGTCTGATTGATCCAGAATGATTTGGGCCCGATTACTTGATTATTTCGTTGGGTCCTTTCGGTTGGATCCGGTCGTTTGGGTCATTTTAGTTATTTTGGGCTTAGTCGTTGAATTGGCCCATTTATCAAAGTGTCACTTAATCGACTTTGTAGGTAATCATTATGCCAGTGATAGTTGACTACTGTATACGCCACCTTCTGCATGGCATTAATGAGGATGGGACTGGGATGGCCGTGGTGCAAGCGGTGGTAGTAAGAGTGTGGAAGTAAATTCATATTATACTTTAAATTTGAAAATGGGAAGTGGGGAAAAGGTGTCGGGAAATGATGAGTGTACGATGGCATGCGGGGGAATTGGAGTATGTATGGGGCTAAGATCACATAAGAAGGTAAATAACACACACATTCATATTATTATTCTCTCTCGGACATTAGACATTATTTTTCTCTCCATTGTTGACCTTTGATGATCGGCAAATAATTTGACTCTCCTGGTGGGACTTTGCTATCCCAAGACGGTCGGTAATCGAAGCTTTTAGTGTTGACTTGTTGAAGTATGCGGGATATCGGAGCCGCGTCTTGGTGATTGGGGCGTGGAGAAAGATCTTGGCGTAGAAAGGAGCTTGCAGCAGAGCCGCTGGTAGGTAAGCTGGTGGAACTGCAGCTGGTGGAGCAGGTGCTTGCATCATAACTGGAGCAAAAGCTGGTGGTGGAAGCATAGCCTCCTTTTTACGGATAAAGAGTTCACACACAAACTATTTCAACTGCAACTCTACAATATCCCTAAAATCAACTAGCCTGGGTGACAAGAAACATGATCACCGCTTGGGCATCTGAAACCCACAATTGAAAAAGACGGTGCAAATATTTAATAAATTGGTTGACATACTTGATAAGATTTGCAACTTGGGCAATAAACTCAAATATTGATTCTTCTAAAGCAAAAGTTGCATGAGAAGGCTCACTTGATGGATTAACGTCCTTAGCTTCTATTGCAGGTACTTTTGATTTGGTTGAAGAAGTTGCTGCAGCATGTGAGGATCCATCGACCGCAACCTTGAACGGAGCAAATGGCTCCAAAAATGTGTTCATGCATGAAGAAATGAAAATTGAAAAGAAGATCCTCTACTGAAAACTACTGAGTGCTTACCTCATTCAATTGAGCTTTCACCACACTAGAACGTTTGCAAACCCTACAATGCAACAAAATAACTTAATTGTTCAAATGACTTCGATCAAAATAAAATAGAATAATATTTCCTTCTTAGTAGCTGCAGATATAATATAATATTGCTGGTTTCATATAGTCGCATAAATGAAAATGATCTCTTGGAAAAAGTTACAACCTTTCAAATAAAAGAAGGAAAAAGTTGATCAAAGTATTACGAAAGTATCTCACACTGGAAGCATGAGAATAAATCAATAAGGTGTCAAGAGGAGAAAGAGAAAGTGCAAGTAGAATTGGAAAATTCTGTATGAAGCACTGTCTCTCTATCTAAGCTTGAAACAAAGAATAAGGATTTGAGAAAGATAATTGAAACAAACACTATGAGAGAATGTGACAACCCAAAAATTTATAAGATTTATAAATAAAATTTTGAATGATTAAATAAAGGTTAAAGAATAAAAATCTAGATTTGAAAATAGAGGAATAATTAAAAAATTTAGTAGAACCTATACGGTTTAATATTTGAAAGAATATAAAGGAATTAAATGTGAATGAAAGAGATGAGAAGATAGAGAATAAAAATGAGAAAATATTGGTTACGAAAATCCAAAACCCTAGAATGGATTTATATGAATACTTGAAGTATATTAAGGATAAGTGTAAGACCCCGAAATTTTTTTTAAATAAAAAGGAATTTCCTTTATTTATTATTTTGAAATAGTAAGGGTTGATTTGATTAATGTGGATAGTTAAGGGTTAAATACATAAATATTTCAAAATAAGCAAGTGGTTATAAAATATTCATTTTTGTGGGGAATATTCGTTTGGTCGTGGAATATTAAATCTTTGTCGAGAATATTCGTTTGGTCGTGGAATATTAAATCTTTGTGGGAATATTATTATGACTGCAGTAGCCCATGTGGGCCCCATAACTGAAAGCGATTGGATGAGGAAAATGACAAAGTTTGGGTGGTTATAAATAATCTAGCAGTAGTTATTACAATTAAGATCATTGGAATACCGGTGGTTAAAATCTGATGTCTGGCGTGGTTGCACTGAGAAGATACGGTATTACATGATTGTTGAATTATTGATCCTTACGTGAAGGCACTTTACTCAATAATTATTCACGGTAATTCTTATTCGATATTTTATTTTATTGATTCAATAATTCTTTGCGTTGGTATTTTATATTATTCTTTGTTTTGATAATTGTCTTTGCATGATGATTTCCCATTATCGGATCAATAATTCATATTATTTGAATAATATTATTAGATAACATTATTGGCAATGTCTAGAAAGTTACATCTAAGGAGAGGTTTGGTCACCTAATTGCGCCGCATGAGAAGGAGAGATCCTTATTGGAAAGCCCCTCTTTCCAGGAGCGGCACTGGTTATCATAATTGTGATTACGTAATATTATTTGTGAATAATTAATTATTGATTCATATGATAAAGAAATATTTATTTTATGTGGATATAAATGATGGATTTATTTATGTGGTTATAAATGAAGAAATTTTGTTGAGGTGTTTTATCGGTATTTTACCAGATTGGAGGTATTAAAAATTAAATCGGGGTTTTGAGATATATTGCGGGGATTATAATTTTTAATCCAAACCGTTGGATAATGGTAATTTTTGGGTATGTTATACATACATAAGTTGAGTATATGTCCACAAATTTTGAACCGTTAAAAATGCACGAATGATTTGTTATGAATTTTAAGAGGTGTACGATTAGGAAATTAGGGTTATAATTGATTTTGGTGGAAAATTCTAGAATTGAGTGGGCCCCACTTGTGGTTGGTGAAGAAATGTGCTGAATTTTATTTCAAATGTGGTGGGTGGCAATAGTAGCGAGTAAAGCCATCAGTGTAGCAGTCAAGTCTGCTGCCTACGGGCTAACATTTTCCTATAAATAGAGGGCTAAGTTAGAATTGAAAATCACACGAAACAAAGTTTTCTCTCTTTCTCTCTCTATATTATTGAGCGTATTTTGTGAGTATTTAGATACTTTGAGAGTTCTTTATTCAAATTACAAGTTTCATTCAAACATCACTTGAGCCTTTCCTTAGAAATCGATTCTTTGAGGTAAGGGATATTTTTTTTTTTCGTAATGATATTATTTCTTGATATCATTATGTTGAAATGTTGATCTGAAGTTTTTATCAAATTTGGAACTTTTTCATGTCGGGGTTACTATTCATGAGTTCTTATTCACGAGTTACTATTCATGAGTTACTATTCACGAGTTCTTATTCACGAGTACTATTCATGAAGCGTGAAGATGTTTTTGTGGAATTTCTATCTTTTGGTGTCGGATTTACTATTCACGTATATCTGGTCTTATTCACGATATCTAAGACTATTCGTATACGGCACTATTCACGTATACGGCACTATTCACCAAAAAAATAAAATTTCTTCTTTTTGTCCAAAACATCTATTTTGGATACTAGCTTTGATTGTATCCATGTTTTGATCATTCTTGAATTTTACACCACTATGATTATTTTTGAGGTATTGTTGGACATGGATAAAACAAAGTACGAATCCTTAATCCTTAATCCTTGTCATTTTGTTTCACTGGATTCGTTCTTTAAAAATATTTTTCATCATCCTCGGTCTTAAATGATGATATTATTGAATATCTTGGCACCTGTAGTGCAAAGATGAATGATTTTCGAAGAATATCTTTGGCCCAGTAGTGCAAAGATGAGCGGTGTTTAAATGAACATGACCGATCGATGAATATCTTTGGCACTTAGTGAAAAAGATGAGCAGTGTTTAAATGAACATGATGGTGATGAATATCTTTGGCCTTTAGTGCAAAGATGAGCAGTGTTGAGATGAACATGATCGATTGATGAATATCTTTGGCTGTAGTGCAAAGATGAATATTTGATTTGAGATGAATATTGATTGATGTTCTGAGGATAAAATATTGATGATGGATTTATTAAATTCATAGATTATAGTAGATTTCATCTCTACATAACTCTTCTATGAATTATTATTTCATTGCGAATATTGATCCGAAACTTGTTGTCTATGTATTCTATCGATTTTTCCCTATTGGAGACTAACGATAATTTGTTGTATATTATCTTAGTCATAACATTCTTTTCTTGGGCTAGTTGAGCTCACCCTTTTCCTTTTTGTTCCATTCTTCTCGGGGAGGCGAGAATATAGCGAAATGCAGTCGGGGTATGGAATGAAGGTTTTAGAAAGGATTGTTTAGTAGTCCTCACCATTTTGTAAAATAATGTATCAATAAATGTGATGAGGATTTATGTGAGTATAAATATTGTCAGAAGATAATATTTGTATTTAAACTCACAGCTTTTTTGTTGTAATAATAAAGTTGTAGTTGCTTTTACGTACCATGTATTGACAACTCGAGAATGGGTGATGTATACCTATTTTGGGGGCGTCACGGTTGGTATCGAGCTTAGGGATATGATCTCTGGCGGAGATCGGGGAATAGAACTAGGAGGGAGAGAGAGTAAATCCTTTGCTAGTGTGTCCTACCTAAGCTTATTTGTTAGTTAGTCGGTATATAGGGATATTATGTGATTGATTTCCTTAATTAACCCTTGTTTTATGGCGGTGAATTGAGAATGTCGATTGAGAATATTAATAGTGGTGTAAATGAGGGCGGTGGAGATGCTCAGACTTAACAACGAGGAGAAGCGTGCAACAATGGTGGCAATGTACCTCTGTGAATAACACCTTGAAAGGATGATGAAGCGAGGGGATGTTTAGAAGTTTTTGCAGTTCATGCAAAATCAAACGAGGAGACTCGTGTTCAAAATCTGAGGAGGAGATGATAGCAATTCACGAGTGGTCACAGCCAAAGCAGTTCAAAGAGTTGGGACCACGAGTGCAGGGAAAGCGAGATCCGATCATGGCGGAAACATGGGTCAAGCAAATTACCAAGATATTCGATGTCTTGGGATCCACGGAGGAACAGAAGGTTCCATTCGCCACCTTTATGTTCCGTGGCGAGGCGGACTCTTGGTGGGAGTGCGTGAAGCGTACCCATCCGGCCGCTTTTCGGCATGTCTTGGGAGAGCGTTTGAGAGACTATTTAATGACAAATACTTTCACGAAAGTGTTCGTCATATGAAGGAAGTGGAGTTCATCGATTAGCAAGCAAAACAACATGGCGGTGTCTCGATGACGAGGCAAAGTTTGCGAGTTATCGAGTTTGCACCTCATTTGGTGGAGAATGAGGAACGATGACGCGGATGTTTTTAGAGGTTTGAAACCCGGCGATACGTCGATATCTCATTTCTCATAAACTTTCTCTTTATCGAGATGTTGTAAGCAGGCTCTCGATTGTTAGAAGCGAGATACTAGTACGTTCAACCGAGGGACCATAACCGAGGATCATACCAAAGATAGCGATCGGTGAGAATAACGATAACCCGGTGGAGAAAGAAGAATACAGACAAAAGCGGTAACCACTCCGGTGGTAATCGTGGCCATGAAAATAGAAGAAGCGAGTGGGAGGAGATTTTAAAAGAGGAGATTCAACAACGACCATGTGAAGGCGTCGGTAATGATAGGCCCGGTTTCAAGGAGGAGAAAGACCACCGGTCGTATGTTACAAATCACGGAAAGAGGGACATATCACCAAAAGCGCGCCCTAACAGTTTAAGGTATGCTATAATTGTGGAAAAGAAGGACATATCGCTCGAGATTATGCGATATCAAAACCTAGTGCAGTGAAGGCGGTGACTCAAAAGGATGTCCTAGAAAAGTCAAAGTCGGCGATTCACGGAAGAAGCGTTTGTCGTGGCCGGTCAAAATGCGAGGAACCCGAACAAAGTTAGCAGGTTAGTTAATTATAAATTCTTGCGAAGTTTATACCTTACTAGATACCGGTTCTACCCATTCTTTTATCTCTCTTGCTTGCGCTCAACGTTTGAACTTGACTACGGAGAAATTAGACTTTGACCTATTTATGGAGACTCCGTTAGGAGAAACTTTCATTACATCCGTTGTTTAAAAATCTTGTTTGATTCAAGTTGGCACCATTACCTTACCTGTTGACCTTATCTCTTTAAAGATACTTGCTTTTGGGGATTGATTGGTTAACTACTCATCATGCCAAAATTGATTGCTTTTGTAAGGTTGTTAGTTTTCATATTAAAAGCAACTGTTATTGAACTCAAGCAGTCAAACCATTGTAGTCAAACATTTTCATATCAAGCCATGAAGTCATTCGTTTATTACGGATGTCAAGTTTTCTTAGTCCATGTTATGGATTTGAATAAAGACACGTCAGATTTGAATAATATTCTTGTTGTTATTGATTTTTCCTGACGTATTTCCTGAAGAATTTATTGGCTTACTCCCAAAGACTGATATTAAATTTTGTATCGACTTTGAACCCGGTACAAAACTCATTTCTAAAATCTCATATCGAATGGCTCCTATTGAACTTCAGGAGTTAAAAATTCAACTATAGAATTTGGTACATGAGCCTTTATCTTGTGACTTCCTTTGTGGAATTCACCTAAGCGAGACTCTCTGTAAGGGACGTCATATTAGATGCGATAGTAAAGCGATAGGTGTCATTGTGACGTCTTTATCCAAGGTTGGGATATGAGTCGCGATTGAGAACAACCTAAAGTCGGTAATCGAAATCGTAGTTTTCTAGGCTTAGTTGGTTATTATCGGAGATACGTTGAAGGATATTCTCGAATCGCTATTCCATTAACGTAGCTAACTCGTAGAGATACAAAATTCGAATGGAGCAAGGAATGTGGGAAGAGCTTGAAGAAGAACTCAAGAGGAGACTCATTTCAAAGACATGTTACGACCATGCCATCACGAAAAGCGAACGTGGTAGCCGGCGTGTTGAGTAGAAGAAGATCGTATACAAATACGAGTACGATGTTGTCAAAGACTAATTTCAGTATAATATACAAATAATAGAGATGGAGATGAAAACTCTAGGTACCCACGTGATGATATACGAGTACGTGATGATATCTGAGTATAATCGACTTTAATCGATAAAGTTAAAGTCATTCAAGCTACACACCGAGTGATGAATTTGAAGAAGGAGGTGCAAGAAGTTGTTATTTTAAAAGCGAGAATCGGTGAGGTGAGGAAAGCTCAAACCTTGATTTATTAATCCATTTGAAATTCTCGATCGAATAGGAACCGTGGCCTATAGACTCGTTTTACCGCCAAGTAAGTATGGCGTGTTCATAACATTTTCACGTATCGATGTTACGTAAATATGTGAGACGACCGAACTACGTTATAGAGTTAGAAGCCGGACGAGATAATAGAAGACTTAACGTATGAGGAGGTACTGTCAAGATCTTGGATAGGAAGGAGCATGTCCCTACGCCAAGAAAAGGTCATACCACAAGTTAAAGTTTTGTGGAGGAATCATGCTATAGAGGAAATGACACAGGAATTGGAAAGCGGAAATGAAAGCGAGGTATCCTCATCTTTTGAAAACACAGTACGTCACGTCAATTTCGAGGACGAAATTTCATAAGGAGGAGGTTGTAAGACCGAAATTTTTTTTTAAATAAAAGGAATTTCCTTTATTTATTATTTTGAAATAGTAAGGGTTGATTTGATTAATGTGGATAGTTAAGGGTTAAATACATAAATATTTCAAAATAAGCAAGTGGTTATAAAATATTCATTTTTTTTTGGGAATATTCGTTTGGTCGTGGAATATTAAAGATTGTCGGGGAATATTCGTTTGGTCGTGGAATATTCGTCTTTGTCGGGGAATATTAAATACTGACTAGTTGACCGATAATATGTGGGCCCCCATGAAAGCGATTGGATGAGGAAAATGACAAAGTTTGGGTGGTTATAAATAACTTGGCGTAGTTATTCTACAATTAAGATTGTTGGAATACCAATTGGTTAAAATACTGATGTCTGGCGTGGGTTAAAGAAGCATTACTGCGGTATTGCACAGTATTGTTGAATTATTGATCCTTACGTAAGAAGGCACTACTCAATAATTGTTACGAATAATTCTTATTCAAGTATTTTATTTTATTGATTCAATAATTCTTTGCGTTGGTATTTTATATTATTCTTTGTTTTGATAATTGTCACCGCATGATATTTCCCATTATCGGATCAATAATTCATATTATTTGAATAATATTATTAGATAACATTATTGGCAATGTCTAGAAAGTTACATCTAAGGAGAGGTTTGGTCACCTAATTCTTGCCGATGAGAGAGATCCTTATTGAAAGCCCCTCTTTCTGAGGAGCGGCACTGGTTGTCATAATTGTGATTACGTAATATTATTTGTGAATAATTAATTATTGATTCATATGATAAAGAAATATTTATTTTATGTGGATATAAATGATGGATTTATTTATGTGGTTATAAATGAAGAAATTTTGTTGAGGTGTTTTATCAATTATTTTGAGTTGGAGGTAGGTATTAAAAATTAAATCGGGGTTTTGAGATATATTATGGGGATTATAATTTTTAATCCAAATAGATTGGATAATGGTAATTTTTGGGTATGTTATACATACATAAGTTGAGTATATGTCCACAAATTTTGAACCGTTAAAATGCTTGCGAATGATTTGTTATGAATTTTAAGAGGTGTCGATTAGGAAATTAGGGTTATAATTGATTTTGGTGGAAAATTCTAGAATTGAGTGGGCCCCACTTGTGGTTGGTGAAGAAATGTGCTGAATTTTATTTCAAATGTGGTGGGTGGCAATAGTAGCGGTAAAGCCATCAGTGTGGTGGTCAAATCTGCTTGGTAGGGCTAACATTTTCCTATAAATAGAGGGCTAAGTTAGAATTGAAAATCACACGAAACAAAGTTTTCTCTCTTTCTCTCTCTATATTATTGAGCGTATTTTGTGAGTATTTAGATACTTTGAGAGTTCTTTATTAAATTACAAGTTTCATTCAAACATCACTTGAGCCTTTCCTTCCAAGAAATCTTGATTCTTTGAGGTAAGGGATATTAATTTTTTTTTTCGTAATGATATTATTTCTTCAATATCATTATGTTGAAATGTTGATCTGAAGTTTTTATCAAATTTGGAACTTTTTCATATCTGGGGTTACTATTCATGAGTTCTTATTCACGAGTTACTATTCATGAGTTACTATTCACGAGTTCTTATTCACGAGTACTATTCATGAAGCGTGAAGATGTTTTTGTGGAATTTCTATCTTTTGGTGTCGGATTTACTATTCATGTATACGGTACTATTCACGTATACGGCACTATTCACGTATACGGCACTATTCACCAAAAAATAAAATTTCTTCTTTTTGTCCAAAACATCTATTTTGGATACTAGCTTTGATTGTATCCATGTTTTGATCATTCTTGAATTTTACACCACTATGATTATTTTTGAGGTATTGTTGGACATGGATAAAACAAAGTACGAATCCTTAATCCTTAATCCTTGTCATTTTGTTTCACTGGATTCGTTCTTTAAAAATATTTTCATCATCCTCGATCTTAAATGATGATATTATTGAATATCTTTGGCTTTGTAGTCAAAAGATGAATGATTTCTGAAGAATATCTTTGGCACTGTAGTGCAAAGATGAGCGGTGTTTAAATGAACATGACCGATCGATGAATATCTTTGGCCTGTAGTGCAAAGATGAGCAGTGTTTAAATGAACATAATCGATCGATGAATATCTTTGGCCTTTAGTGCAAAGATGAGCAGTGTTGAGATGAACATGACCGATTGATGAATATCTTTGGCTGTAGTGCAAAGATGAATATTTGATTTGAGATGAATATTGATTGATGTTACGGGGATAAAATATTGATGATGAATTTATTAAATTCATAGATTATAGTAGATTTCATCTCTACATAACTCTTCTATGAATTATTATTTCATTGCGAATATTGATCTGAAACTTGTTGTCTATTGTATTCTATCAGATTTTTCCTGTTGGAGACTAACGATAATTTGTTGTATATTATCTTAGTCATAATATTCTTCTTGGGCTAGTTGAGCTCACCCTTTTCCTTTTTGTTCCATTCTTCTCGGGGAGGCGAGAATATAGCGAGTAATTAGTGGGGTATGGAATGAAGGTTTTAGAAAGGATTGTTTAGTAGTCCTCACCATTTTTGTAAAATAATGTATCAATAAATGTGATGAGGATTTATGTGAGTATAAATATTGTCTAGAAGATAATATTTGTATTTAAACTCACAGTTTTACTGTTGTAATAATAAAGTTGTAGTTGTTTCTGTACCATGTATTGACAACTCAGAATGGGTGATGTATACCTATTTTGGGGGCGTCACAATAAGGTATTATGATACCTTTAAATTTATGTGAATTAAACGGTGAAAGAGATTATGAAATGATGTATATGGAAAATTTATTAAGGAAATAAATTTCAAATGAAGAGATATTATAAGGTTAAAGAAAATGTGTTTATGGGTATATGTATAGATAAATATATACTTAAGAATGTGCTATTTATATGTTTCTAGCCAAATAAGAAAATTGATTAATTAAAATTAATCATATAAGAATAAATGAAAAGCTTAATTATAGAAACTTGTGAAAATTATGTCTTGAATGGTTGTCGACGTCGGAAAAAATTTCCTTTTTTTGGAATTCCTCCTTTTACCCTTTTATGTTTTCTATGTGTTGAATTTTATTTGAAAGGGAGAGTTTGAAAATAGTCCGACACAAAATGTCGACGATTTGAAAATTCAGAGTCGTTAGTTGGTAGTAGTGAAATAGTTGTACCAACTCAACCGAATTTTGAAAATATTTGCACAAAGGCCCAATTATTGGACTCTGTTCAACTGGCATTGGAAACCGAGATTCATAGAGTTCAGGGACTTGATTATGTGGGGGGAAGGTGTTAAGCACCCCCCAACTTTCGTGAAAACACGGTTACCGCGTCTTTTCAATTTCCTAATTTATTTGAAGTGTGTGTGTGTGTGTGGTTAATTGGGCCTAAGTGCATTATTTGGAAGTAGTGCTATGCCTCATTTGCACCTAAATACAAAGGGTTTGACTTGTATAAAAGTTCAATTTTAAGCAAAATATACAGCAATGATGTTTTGAAAACAGGTTTTCAAACCCTTATGCTCACATAGTAATTGAGACATTTGATACTTCCATTTTATTCCGTATTCGGTTTAATTTTATTTTATTCTCGAGATGCGAATCATCTTCGAGAAAATAATATACGTATAAGTGTCGGGCTCTTTATGGGCATGAAAGCCATCGAAGTGACCCAACCACCACAAATATGATTTACAAGCTAACTGTACAACTGAAGAGGTCTATCATGGGAACCAAATCTAGATCCGTTAGTTGGATCTTAGATCCCGTGGCTCCTAGGCTCACATAATATTATATGAATAGCCTGCATAATGAGGATTCTGAAATAAAACAAATATTTACTCTAAACGACGCAAAACAAAGGACTCATCAGTTAAATCCCAGCCTATACTTAGCCAAACTTCCCATTCCCTCTAGATACAGATCTAGGGTCACATGGTTGCTTAATATTTATAAAAACTAGAAAGAAAACTAGATTTAAATAAATCTTAGTCATTCTAGCTCAACGGTTCCAGTTTTACAACCTTTGAACCCGTTAAAAGTTAGATATGGCTAGATTTGGATAAACCTAGTCCACAAAGTTAAATATTATGGATTTACATTAGATGAACAGTTAAAATAGATATTTATATATATATATATATATATATATATATATACATATATTAAAGCAATAAAAGGCCACGAATTAGCAATCCAGGTCAAATTGGTAAATGTAAATATATATGATTATATATATAATAAAGTAGTAAAAGGCCACAGATTAGCAATCTAGGCCAAACATGTATATATATATATATATATATATATATATATATATATATATATATATATGAAACGATCCGTGGACAACGTTAGTTGGGAACCCGTGGACAACTAACGCTCATCCAGCCGTCCAAAATTGGAGTTAATGGCTGAGATTAGCTCCCAGCCGCTAGAGGGAGTAGCGGCCAGCAATAATTTTAAAATTCCTCTTTCTTGGCCGCTAGAGGAGTAGCGGCGGTCAAAAATTATCGTTTGGGTGGCCGCTACTCCTCTAATGCCAGAAAGAGGAATTTTAAAATCGTGGCATTAAGGAATTTGGTGGCCATTAGTGGGACTAGCGGCCAAAGTGCTCCAGATCTAAACTTGTATCTTTGGAGTAGCGGCGAGGCGTTTGTAGATCTTGAGGCAATTTGAGCAGCTGATGAGACGACGAAGGGATTGCTGCAAATAGCTAACGTTAGTCCATCAATCTCACATTCAACTGATAAAGTAAGTGTCTTACTACCCACTATGCTTTTGTAAGTATCTTTAGAAACAAAATAGACATTGAATGATAGAATTTTGCTAAATATGTTACAAATTATTGCTATATGAAAGCATGGTATATAAGTGACAAATTTAGTATTATTATATGTATGTATACAAATTGGGTGGTAGGTATGCATCTATGTATACAAATTATGGGAATAAATCGGGTATTTTCTATATATAAAATTTTTTTATGTATATTTTTGTTAATGTTATTGATATTAGTATAAAATATTAGTATGTGTATAATTTTTATTGTTATTGATATTTGTAGGTAAATATGGACAATTGGCTGCCTGGACCCATTGATTGTAGTGTTCTTTATGCCCAAGAAAAGCATGTATCGGAAGATGTGTGGAATGGGATTGAAAGGGGTACAATGATGTCAAGCCAATCTACTTCAATTACATATAATAAATGGGAACTTACCAGGCTACAAAAAAAATTATTAGAGGCGTGGGGGTTTAAGGGGTTTAGTTATCCTGCAGTAGTAACCATAACAGATGTCAGTCTTATATCTGCTTTGATTGAGAGATGGCGGCCAGAGACAAATACATTTCATATGAAATATGGTGAAATAACAATAACATTGGAGGATGTCCATTTCATTTTTTGTTTGCCAGTATTGGGTAAGCCCTTAACTTGTCCTTCATTTGATGCCCCATTAGCTTATTTTAGGGAAATCTTTGGGGATGAATGGGCTGGGGAATGGAATAATGTCAAAAAAAGACGTGGTATTTCCTTAGTCTGGTTACATAAATTTTTTTCCAAGTGTCCAGACAATGCAAGTAGAGATGTGGTTGGTATGTATACAAAGGCATATGTCCTTTGGCTACTCTTGAGGGGGTTTATTTCCCACAAGGTCAAAAAAATCATACACCCTAGGTACATGCATTTTATTTATGATTCAAATAAAGGCGCCACATATGCATGGGGTCTTTGCATGTTTGTCATATTTATATCGGGAGTCGTATACAAACATCTATGAAAGAGAGTAATCATGTAAATGGTTGTGTGACCTTGTTACAAATTTGGGCATACGAGCGTTTTCTGGTTGGAAGGCCTAATCCTAGGCCTAATTCTGCATTTTGGGTCCCTAGAGCAACAGCATGGGTGTACTCCGCCAAACATCAATATGGTGATAGGCAAAGCGATCCCCATCACCATCTATCTTTCTACCGGGGCGAATTTGATAGGCAACCTCAGTGGGAGGTAGTATGGCGGCCATACCAACGATGGGATGATGATTGGAGGTACTATAACTATGAGGCTAGATTGGCGAGGATCCGATTCGGGTCCCATTAATTTATTTTGATATTGTCGAGTATCAAATGCCGAAAGCCAGGGTAATGAGGCAATATGGGTATATCAAGGCATTTAGTCCCAATTTGAGAGAAATGATGCTTTGAGACAACCCATAGAACAATCATTTGAGCCACCAGATTACATACAAATGAGAAGAAAATACATCGATGAGTGGGAGCTGTGATGCCCCCAAAATAGGTATACACAACACCCATTCTGAGTCGCCAAATACATGGTACAAGAAGCAAACTACAACTTCAATAATACAAATGTCGTGTGAAATACGATAATATATCTTGTGAGTTTAAATACAAATATTATCTTCTAGACAATATCTATACTCAAATAAATCCTCATCACATTTATTGATACATTATTTTTTACAAAATGGCGAGGACTACTAAACAACTCTCTCTAGAACCTTCATTCCATACCGACTAGTACTCATTACATTCTCGCCTCCGAGAAGAAAAATGGAACAACAAGGAAAAGGGTGAGCTCAACTAGCCCGATAAAGAATATTATGACTAAGATAATATACAACAAATTATCGTTAGTCTCCAAGAAAAAATCGATAGAATACAATAGACAACAAGTTTGAGATCAATATTCGCAATGAAATAATAATTCATAGAAGAGTTACGTAGAGAATGAAATCTACTATAATCTATGAATTTAACGGTCCATCATCAATATTTTATCCTGTAACATCAATCAATATTCATCTCAAATCAAATATTCATCTTTGCACTTCTGAGGCCAAAGATATTCATCAATCGATCATGTTCATCTCAACACTGTTCATCTTTGCACTAAAGGCCAAAGATATTCATCGATCGGTCGTGTTCATTTAAACACCGCTCATCTTTGCACTACTGAGCCAAAGATATTCTTCAGAAATCATTCATCTTTTGCACTACGGGCCAAAGATATTCAATAATATCATCATTTAAGGCGAGGATGATGAAAAATATTTTTAAAAAGCGAATCCGGTGAAACAAAATGACAAGGATTAAGGATTAAGGATTAAGTACTTTGTTTTATCCATGTCCAACAATACCTCAAAAATAATCATAGTGGTGTAAAATTCAAGAATGATCAAAACATGGATACAATCAAAGCTAGTATCCAAAATAGATATTTTGACGAAAAGAAGAAATTTTATTTTTCGATGAATAGTCCGATATCGTGAATAGTGTCAGATATCGTGAATAGTCCGTATATCGTGAATAGTAACTCTCGACACCAATAGATAGAAATTCCACAAAAACATCTTCACGCTTCATGAATAGTACTCGTGAATAGTAACTCGTGAATAGTAACTCATGAATAGTAACTTCGTGAATAGTAACTCATGAATAGTAACCCGACATGAAAAAGTTCCAAATTTGATAAAACTTCAGATCAACATTTCAAAGATAATGATATTGAAGAAATAATATCATTCTGAAAAAAAATAATATCCCTTACCTCAAAAGAATCGAAGCTGCCGGAAGGAAAGGTGGAAGTGATCTTTGAATGAAACTTGTCTTGAATAGCAACTCTCAAAGTATCTAAATACTCACAAAATACGCTCAATAATATAGAGAGAGAAAGAGAAAACTTTGTTTACGGTGTGATTTTCAATTCTAACTTAGCCCTCTATTTATAGGAAAATGTTAGCCGTGAAAGCGGACTTGACACTGCTACTGATGGCTTTACTCGCTACTATTGCCACCCACCACATTTGAAATAAAATTCAGCACATTTCTTCACCAACCATAAGTGGGGCCCACTCAATTCTAGAATTTTCCACCAAAATCAATTATAACCCTAATTTCCGAATCGGACACCTCTTAAAATTCATAACAAATCATTCGTGAATTTTAACGGTTCAAAATTTGTGGACATATACTCAACTTATGTATGTATAACATACCCAAAAATTAGCACAATCCAACGGTCGGATTAAAAATTATAACCCATAATATATCTCAAAACCCCTAATTTAATTTTTAATACCTCCAATCAGATAAAATCTTGATAAAACACCTCAACATAATTTCTTCATTTATAACCACATAAATAAATCCATCATTTATATCCACATAAAATAAATATTTCTTTATCATATGAATCAATAATTAATTATTCACAAATAATATTACTGAGAATCACATTTTATGACAACCATTGTTCCTCAGAAAGAGGGGCTTTCAATAAGGATCTCTCCTTCTTGGCGGCGCAATTAGGTGACCAAACCTCCTTAGAAGTAAGAACTTTCTAGACATTGCCAATAATGTTATCTAATAATATTATTCAAATAATATGAATTATTGATCGATAATGGGAAATATTGTGCGATGACAATTATTGAACAACAATAATATAAAATATCAATGCAAACAATTATTGAATCAATAAAATAAAATATTGAGCAATAACTACTATGAAAATTATTGAGTAGTGCCATCTTACGTCTGAATCAATAATTCAACAATCTTGTAATACTGGTGTCTTCTCTTGTCTTGACGCCAGACATCGTGTATTTTAACCAACCGTATTATTCAACAGTCTTAACTTGAATAACAACTACGCGTTATTTATAACCACCCAAACTTTGTCGTTTTCCTCATCCAATCGCTTTCCGTTATGGGCCCACACACATGGTGCTTGGCAGTAAATCACGAATATTCCACAAGCGATCTGAATATTCCACGACCAAACGAATATTCAAGACAAAAATGAATATTTTATAACCACTTACTTATTTTGAAATATTTGCGTGTATTTATCCCTTAACTATCCACATTAATCAAATCAACCCTTACTATTTCAAAATAATAAATAAAAGAAATTCCTTTTTATTTAAAAAAATTTGAGGGTCTTACAACCTCCCTCTTATGAAATTTCGTCCTCGAAATTGGCGACGACGATACACAGTGTTTGAAAAGGTGAGGATACCTCGCTTTCATTTCGTTTCCAATTCCCGGGTCATTTCCTCTATAGCATGATTCCTCCACAAAACTTTAACTTGTGGTATGACTTTTCACAGCGTAGGACATGCTCCTTCCTATCCAAGATCTTGGCGGTACCTCCTCATACGTTAAGTCTTGGCTATCTCGTCCGGTTCTAACTCATAACGCGTGGTTCGGGTCTTTCACATATTTCTGAAATGCAGATATGTGAAACACATTATGAACACGAGACATACTGGAGAGGTAACGCAAGTCTATAGGCTACATTTGCTACTTCGGTCAAGAATTTGAAATGGACCAATAAATCGTGGATTTGAGCTTTCCTCTCTTCCCAAATCTTGTAACTCCTTCCATGGAGCAACTTCGCAACAATACATGATCCCTACATTAAATTCCACATCCTTTCGATGAAGATCCGCATAACTCTTTTGTTGATCTTGTCTTGGTTTGTATCGTTGTCGAATCATTAATCATACGTACTAACTCGGGTCCCAACAATGTTGCTTCACCCACCTCATCCCAACATATTGGAGAAGCGACATTTTGTCCATATAATGCTTGAATGGAACCATGCCTATATTTGTTTAATAACTATTGTTGTATGAGAATTCCACCAATGGCAAATACTTATCCCAACTTCCTTTGAAATCTAGGACACGAGTTTTAATATATCTTCAAGAGTTTGAGTAGTCCTTTACGATTGCCCATCCGTTTGAGGATGGTATGCCAACCGAATCGTAAATTCGTGCCCATAGCTTTCTAACCCAAAATCATGAAGTGAATCTTGGGTCACTATCCGAAACTATGGATACTGGGCATGCCATGCAACCTCACAATCTCATTCACGTACATACTAGCAAGGCGTTCAAGGAATAAGTCTCCGTATCGGCAGAAGTGAGCGATTTGGTTAATCTATCAACAATAACCCAAATAGCATTGATGCCTTGAGAAACCGTAGGAAGGAACCCATGTGAAATCCATGGTAATGTGTTCCCACTTCCATTAGGAATCTCAAGTGGTTGCAACGGACCCTTAAGTACAAGATGCTCGCCTTTACGTTGGCAAGTTAAACACATCGAGATAAACTTTGCAATCTCTCTCTTCATATTGTTCCACCAAAATGTATGTCGAAGATCACGATACATTTTAGTACTTCCAGGGTGGATTGCAAATGGCGTATTGTATGCCTCCATCATAATCTTGTACTTCAAATCAGAGTCGTTAGGAACACAAAGTCTAGAGTGGACTCAAGTATTCCTTCTTTATCAATTCTAAGCTTAGAAATAGCTCCTTCTTGTACTTTCCTCTTCATACGCATCAGCTCCGGGTCGGTGGCTTGAGCAGCTTTAACTAAAGTCGATTATACTCGTATATCATCACGTGGGTACCTAGAGTTTTTATCTCCATCTCTATTATTTGTAAATTATACGAAATTAGTCTTTGACAATATCGTACTCGTACTTGTATACGATCTTCTACTCAACACGTCAGCTACCACGTTCGCTTTTCCAGGATGGCATGGTCGAACATGTCTTTGAAATGAGTCTCTCTTGAGTTCTTGAAGCTCTTCCCACATTCCTTGCTCCATTCGAATTTTGTATCTCTACGAGTCAATTTGCGATAATGGAATAGCGATTCGAGAATATCCTTCAACGAATCTCGATAATAACCAACTAAGCCTCAGAAAGCTACGTATTTCGATTCTTGACTTAGGTTGCTCTCAAGCTGTGACTCATATCCCAATCTTGGATAAGACGTCACAATGACACCTATCGATTTACTATCGCACGAATATGGCGTCCCTACAGAGAGTTCGCTTGGTGAATTCCACAAAGGAAGTCACAAGATAAAGGCTCAGTTCCAAATTCTATAGTTGAATTTTTAACTCACGAAGTTCAATAGAGCCATTCGATATGAGATTTTAGAAATGAGTTTTGTATCGGGTTCAAAGTCGATACAAAATTTAATATCACACTTTGGGAGTAAGCAAGAAATTCTTGAAATACGTCGGGAAAATCAATAACAACAGGAATATTATTCAAATCGGCGTGTCTTTATTCAAATCCATAACATGGACTAAGAAAACTTGACATCCGTAATAAACGAATGACTTCATGGCTTGATATGAAAATGTTTGACTACAATGGTTTGATTGCTTGAATTGAATAACGGAGTTGCTTAGGAATATGAAAACTAACAACCTTACAAAAGCAATCAATTTGGCATGATGAGTAGTTAACCTTAAAATCACATCAAAAGAAAATATCTCTATAGAAATAAGGTTAACGAGGTAATGTGATAGTGCCAAACTGAATCAAACAAGATTTCTAAACAACGGATGTAATGAAAGTTTTCTCTAGCGGATTCTCCATAAATAGGTCAAAGTCTAATTTCTCCGTAGTCAAGTTCAAACGTTGGCGCAAGCAAAGAGATAAAAGAATGGGTAGAACCGGTATCTAGTAAGGTATAAACTTCGCAAGAATTTATAATTAACTAACCCATGCTAACCGTTCGGGTTCCTCGCATTTTGACCGGTCACGACAAACGCTCTTCCGAGAATCGTTGACTTTGACTTTTACGGGACATCTTTTGAGTCACCATTCATTTGGATGGGTTTCGATATCGTATAATCTCGGCGATATGTCCTTCTTTTCCACAATTATAACATACCTTAAAGCTGTTGTGGGCGGTTTGGGGTGATATGTCCCTCTTTCCGCATTTGTAACATGTCTGACCGGTGGTCTTTCTCCTCCTTGGAACCCGATTGCTCACATCGTCGGCGTCTTCACATGGTCGTTGTTGAATCTCCTCTTTTTAAAATCTCCTCCCGACTCGCTTCTTCTATTTTCATGGCCACGATTACCACCAGAGTGGTAACCGCCTTTGTCCGTATTCTTCTTTCTCCAGTTGGTTATCGTTATTCTGATGACTGCTATTTTCGGTATGATCCTGGTTATGGTCCCTCGGTTGAACGTACTCGTTATCTCGCTCTAACAATCGAGCCACATTGACAACATCTCGAATAGAGAAAATTTATGAGAAATGAGATCTTGGCGTATGTCGGGTTTCAAACCTCTCGAAACATCCGCGTCATCGTTCCTCATTCTCCACCAAATGAGGTGCAAACCTGGATAACTCCGCGAACTTCGCCTCGTACTGGGACACCGTCATGTTATTCTCGCTCTAGTCTAATAAACTCCACTTCCTTCATATGACGAATACTTTCAGGGAAGTACTTGTCATTGAACTATTTCAAACGTCTCCATGACATCTTTGAGTGCGGTAAATTTGGATGGACGCTTCACTGATTCCCACCGAGAATCTGCCTTCGCCACGGAACATAAAGGTAGCGAATGGAACCTTACGTTCTCCCGTGCATCCAGACATCGAATATCTTGGTAATTTGTTTGACCCATGTTTCCGCCATGATCGGATCGGGCTTTCCCTTAAATTCGGTGGTCCCAACTCTTTGAACTTCTTGGTTGTGACCACCGTGAATTGCTATCATCTCCTCCTCGTATTTTGAACACGAGTCTCCTAAATGCGATTTTGCATGAGCTAAAAAGCTTCTAAACACCCCTCGTTCATCATCGCGCTCGGTGGTGTTATTCACAGGAGGTACATTGCCACTGTTGCACGTTCTCTCCTCGTTATTAAGTACGAGGCATCTCCACGGTCTCATTTACTCCACTATTAATATTCTCGATCGACATTCTCAAATCTTGTCATAAAACAAGGGTTAATTAAGGAAATCAATCACATAATATCCCTATATACTGACCAACTAACAAATAAGCTTAGGTAGGACACACTAGCGAAGGATTTACTCGTCTCTCCCCTCCTAGTTCTATTCCCCGATCTCCGCCAGAGATCATATCCCTAATGTGACGCCCCCAAAATTAGGTATACGTCACCCATCTTGGGTCGCCACTTACATGGTACATAAATTCAAATACAACTTACTAATATAAGCGTAGGTGTGCAATACGACATAAAGCGTGAGTTTGAATACAAATATTGTCTACTAGATATTATACAAACTCAAAAGGAGTCCTCATTACAACTATTATCACACTATTTCACGTAGAATAGTGAGGACTACTAATGCTATCCTCACGGACCATTACTTCGTTCCCACTCGTCCCGGCTATGTTCTCATTTCAAGAAGAACGGTGAAAGAAAGGTGAGCTCAACTAGCCCAAGAAGAAATATTATGACTAAGATAATGCGAGAATAAATTATCATTAGCCTTCAACGATGTTAAAGCGATAAAATACAATTGAATGACGGTTTAAGCTGCGGTGGAATATGCAATCCATTAAAAAGTCAAGTAGAGAATAAAGTCTACTATCTTTTAGGTTTTAAAAGGTTTTCATCAATTTTTATCATTTGAGACTCGACAATAAATAAACCACCACATCTAATCATCCCTGTACCACGGTCGAGGATTTTCATCAAATTATCAATGGTCATGACTATCTAGAATCACCCTGGTCATAATCATACCAAAAACTATCCATCATTTGCATTACAGCCCCTTTGAGGACTTTTGTCACATCATTTATATCAAGTCGTGATTATATAGAATGATCCTGGTCATAATCATACTAAGTTCATCTATGCACGTAAGCCAAAGATAACATAATATAACATGAGGATGATGACAATGACATAATAATTCAATAAAACAAGTTCAAGAATTATTTAATCCATGAATTATTAACGTCCAAATTGTCGACATGATCTTTGTTTTAGTGAGTAAAATTCAAGAATGATCGGAAGAATATTTCCATGAAAAGATCTTTGGATGAAACGCATGAAATATCAAGGATATTCTACTAATTTCATGGAGTATAGAAGTCAAAGATTTAACCATTTGGGTATAATAAAGAATGGAATAACAAAAGAAATCACCCGCAAATGCGGTGCCCGCATAGACGAGTTATTCAGCGAGAATAATAATAACGGAACCGGTCGGTGAAATTCACACCAGCGGGATGTTCCAATGAATAATAAAGATGGAACCGGATCCGGTGTAAAACACACGAGATAGGATATTCAATGAGAATGATAAAAGGCGGAACCGAGTCCGGTGTGTAAAACCTGTGAGACGAGGATGTTCCAGCAGAATAATAATAAAAGCGGAACCGGTCGGTGTAAAACACATGCATGCGAGGATGTTCCAGCGAGAATAATAGAAGAATGTCACCAAGTATAGGGTAAGCCAGCGTATACGAGTTATTCAAATGAATAATAAGCAATGGAATAACATAAGGATTTCACCAAGTATAGGGTATGTCTGGCGTATCACGGGTTATGTATAGGGTATGCCACTTTTACGAGTTATTCAATGAGAATAATAATGAATGAAATAATGAAGTTCTCTTCAAGAAGAAAGAATAACACCACTACTTAGTAAAAAGGCTGAATATAGAAGTAGTGAAGTAGCGAGAATACTCTTCTTCTTTCTATAATTTTCTCTCTATAGCTTCTCTCTATAATTTCTCTCTAGAGTTTCAATGAATTCGTAAGAAAATAATGAAGGAATGAGCTTCTATTTATAGGAAAATGGAATGCATAGTAACTAATCCATGAACGGTCCATTGATTTACTTTAATCGACGGTCCATATTTAAAGAAAAATCTTTTAAATAAAATATAATATATTCTATTTATATAAAAACATTTTACTATGCAAACACTATGCAATACTATGCAAAACACTATGCAAAACACTATGCAACACTATGCATAATAAAATATAATATATTCTATTTATAGAATAACTTTAATAAAGTATTCTATTTTATATAAAAGATGTTTACTGTTTTATTACGTTAATAATACTGAATAAAACAAAAGCGTCATTATCATTATAATAATTCATATTATTAATCGACAATAATGGAATCAAGTTGAGTGACTTCTCACATAAGCATCGATAATCAATACTGGTGTGCTACTATGCAACCACACGTATTCTTGTACTTTTACTACCAAGTAGTTCAACAAGTATCAGCGGTAAAACTTCCGTAGTTATTTCAATAAAATATTTTTGTCGTTTTCTCAATCAAACAATAATTACATTATGGGGTCCACCAATGATTGAGTAGTTATGCGAATATTCCCTGCTAAGCAAGAATATTCCCGACCAATCGAATATAATATAACTACTTGCATACTTTGCAAAATTTATAAATACTACCCACAACTATAATATTATCTCAAATTCACACCATAATATTAAAAATTATTTTGACAAAATTTAAATCTTTATAGATAAAATTTGGGGTCTCACAATCTCCCCTCCTTATGGAATTTCGCCCTCGAAATTAGGGTACGTGCCTGGTATGATAAAGAGGTGAGGATACCTTGAATACCTTTATCGTTAAAAATATTAAATTCATCTTATAATCCAGGCAAAGATATTCATTAACAATTCATCTTTGCACTTACTGAGCAAAATATATACAATAAAACCAATAATCTTTGAGACTCGACTTAATAGTATCACAACCATGAATTATCCATGCCTTCTTGGCTAAGGATATTCGTGTTTTCAATTCTGATCATGATTATTACAGAATAATCCGTGGTCATAATCATACCAAGTCTATCAATGCACTTCTGACCAAAGATGACTTTTACCACATCAATGAATTAATATTTCATTCTTTGAGACTCATTTCAATAATTAATCCATATCATCGATCATCATCACCGCACTACGAGGCCGAGGATATTCATTAGTATCACGACCACAAATTATCCATACTACTGACCAAAGATAATCGTGTATTCATTAGTATCACGACCATAAATTATCCATGCACTACATTTAAAGATAATTGTGTTTTCAATTACGAGTTATGATTATACCGAATGATCCTCGGTCATAATCATACCAAGTCCATCTATGCACGTAAGCCACGGATGACTTTGAACACATCCATGAATTAATATTTCATTCTTTGAGACTCATTTCGATAATTAATCCACATCGTCGAATCATCCCCGCACTACTGCTTGAGGATATTCATTAGTATCACGACCACAAATTATCCATGCACTACTACCAAAGATAATCGTGTTTTCAATTACGGTTATGATTATACCGAATGATCCACGGTCATAATCATACCAAGTCCATCTATGCACGTAAGCCATGTAGATGACTTTGAACACATCCATGAATTAATATTTCATTCTTTGAGACTCGACTCAATAATTAATCCACATCGTCGAATCATCCACCGCACTACAAGCTAAGGATATTCATTAGTATCACGACCACAAATTATCCATGCACTACTGACCAAAGATAATCGTGTATTCATTAGTATCACGACCACAAATTATCCATGCACTACTAATTAAAGATAATTGTGTTTTCAATTCTGGTTATGATTATCTTAGAACAATCCACAGTCATAATCATACCAAGTCCATCTATGCTCTACTGGGCCATGAGATGACTTTAAAAAAATATAAACATGAGGATAATGATATAAAGAATCAATCAAATAAGATAAAGGATAAATATTAAACATTTATAATATAATTTATCCGAGATTCAAGAATATCCCCATGTTATCAATCACTTAATAATCTAATAATCTAATATCATTAATATTATACCAATATTTTAATCACTTCTTAAATTTATAAACAATTTATCTCAATTGTTTACGCTTTACCATATAATGCATTTAATCATTCAAAATGCCATACTCATAAGATATCATTACCAATTATCAAATCCTCAAAAAAAAAAAAAAATATGCATATACTCTATATAGGATTCTTTAGCCATAAAATCCTATTTTCAACTTTGTTACTTCACATAACATATTTAACTCATATGTTCAGTAACTAAACTATTTTCATGAAAAATACCAAATCAGTCCCAAAAATATTTCTTTTCTGGGATTTAGCATAATATAGTCCCATGATGAAAATATATTTTTCTCGGAATTTTAAAATTCATTTACTATTTTTCAAAAATCAATTTCTAATTAATTCCTTAAGAAATTAGCTACCTCAAGTTTAACTCCAAAATTCCCAAATCTTGGCAGGACCTTACACATGTTAACATGAGCTTCTAGTTTAAATTTCATGGTCATCTGAGTTATAGAACTCCGGTTATAGCGTTTTTAAATCGAAAAAACCTAAATATTGAAATAATCATAACTTGCTCATTTTAAGTCAGAATGAGCTCATTTTTGGACAGGAGGTACTTTATACCATATACTTTCATGTCCCAAAAGGCCAGAATTTTTCTCATAATTTAAGTGGCCGAAACAGCCCCTCTAAAATCATGGCAGAAGCTTTTTCGGTTTTTGCAGCTTTGCACTCCTTTGCTAAAATCAGTCCACACAAAAATCTACAACACCTTTTCCAGTAATTCCACTTGGATTAGTTAGGTAACTCATAGATCTAACTCTAGGACTTGACCACATTCAAAAATTCAAAATATAATAGGAGATATGGTCAATTGAATTTCATGTTACGTTTTTCACTAAAATCTGATTTTCAACTCTTTGTGATTTCTAAGAAACTTTCATGTTTTCACATACTAACCAACATAACTCATCATAAAACTTACTAATACTTCATATACCCATGATTTTTATTAGTTATATACTTTTATTATGACTTTCATCATAATCCACGTAAACAGATCCTTTTAGTTGAAGAAATATTTGAGGGTTTAAGAAATGGGTTTTTGTACTGGGGTCAATACAAAATTCGATTTCACGTTCTAGGGTAGGCTAGGAAGTCTTCAAGAATACGCCAAGAAATTTATTAATGATAGAAATATCATTCAAAATCATTACTCTCGTCCAAGACTTGGATGATACGTCACATTAATACCAACTGTGACTTCTATCCTTAACCTAGATAGCATCTCACAATGATACCTATAAACTTGCCATCTTCATTCACGATGTCGCCTCTGAAAAGTCGGCGCTTTGCATTCCACACAAGGAAGTTAACAATGAAAGGATCGGGGCTCTTTACTTATGGCTTGATATAATGATGATTAACTTTAGGGTTTGGTTACTTTGAATTCAGTATAACGGGTTGGTTATGAATATAAAAGCTAACAACCTTACGAAAAGCATGATGAGTAGTTAACCAATTGATTCCTAAAATCACATCAAAGGCAAGTATTTTCAAAAAGATAAGATCGACGAATGTAGCGTGAAAGTGTTTATTTGCATCAAACAAGATTTAAAAATAGTAGCGGTAACGAAGGCTCTCTACTAACGAAGTTTCAACCGATAAGTCAAAGTCTAACTTCTCCTGAGTCAAATTTAAGCGTTGAAGCGCAACTAGGTGAAATAAAGAGTGGGTAGAACTAGTATCTAACACGGTATAGACTTGTGAGCTTACGATTAACTTACCGTGATAATTTTATTCGGGTTCCTCGTCACGAGAAAAAAAACGCTCTCTCTTAAACTCTAGGCTTTGGCATGCAGGACATCCTTTGGCATCACTATCTCAACTGGACTTGACTTCACCATACGACAAAATCGAGCTAAGTGACCTTTCTTCCGCTTAATTAAAACACGCTTTGGATTGTTGCACAGTTTAGACGGATGTGTCCCTCTGTCGCATTTGAAACATAAGACCCGGTGGTCGTTCTTCTTCCTTTGAAATGGGTCTTCGATCCGACGTCTTCACGTCATTGTTGAACCCTCTCTTCTTGAAATGTCCATTCTTATTATTTTGGCCATGATTACCACCAAGAAGTGGTTACCATTCTTGACATGATAATTTCCCCACGATGGTTATCATTGTTCGATGATTGATTGCCCCCGGTATGATTATTATCGTGTTGTTGCTCATTACCTTTTGGTTGGTGACTCAACTGATCTCATGTGCTTCATTGCTTATCTCAATATTTTCAGATGTCATTTTCAAATACTGCCACCAAACATGGGTTAATTGACATGCAACAATTATCTTTATATTCTGACCGGCCAATAAAATAGCATATAAACGTAGGTAGATCATACTAGCGAAGGTATTCCCCGTCTCTCTCCCCCTAGTACTTTTCTCACATCTTAGCCGGGGATCATATCCTTAGCTCGATACCAATTGTGGCGCCCCCAAAATTAGGTATCGTCACCCATCTTGGGTCGCCACTTACATGGTACATAAATTCAAATACAACTTACTAATATAAGCGTAGGTGTACAATCGACATAAAGCGTGAGTTTGAATACAAATATTGTCTACTAGATATATATACAAACTCAAAAGGAGTCCTCATTACAACTATTATCACACTATTTCACGAATAGTGTGGACTACTAATGCTATCCTCGGACCATTACTTCGTTCCCAGACTCGTCCCGGCTATGTTCTCATTTCAAGAGAAACGGTGAAAGAAAAGGGTGAGCTCAACTAGCCCAAGAAGAAATATTATGACTAAGATAATGCGAGAATAAATTATCATTAGCCTTGAATGATGTTAAAGCGATAAAATACAATAGACAACCGGTTTAAGCTGCGGCGGAATATGCAATCCATTAAAAGAGTCAAGTAGAGAATAAAGTCTACTATCTTTTAGGTTTTAAAAGGTTTTCATCAATTTTTTATTTGAGACTCGATTTTAATAAATAAACCACCACATCTAATCATCCACTGTACCACGGTCGAGGATTTTCATCAAATTATCAATGGTCATGACTATTAAGAATCACCCCCAGGTCATAATCATACCAAAAACTATCCATCAACGCATTACGAAGCCTTTGAGGACTTTTGTCACATCATTTATATCAAGTCGTGATTATCTTAGAATGATCCACGGTCATAATCATACTAAGTTCATCTATGCACGTAAGCGAAGATAACATAATATAACATGAGGATGATGACAATGACATAATAATTCAATAAAACAAGTTCAAGAATTATTTAATCCATGAATTATTAACGTCCAAATTGTCAACATGATATCTTTGTTTACAGAGAGTAAAATTCAAGAATGATCGGAAGAATATTTCCATGAAAAGATCTTTGGATGAAACGCAAATATCAAGGATATTCTACTAATTTCATGGAGTATAGAAGTCAAAGATTTAACCATTTGGGTATAATAAAGAATGGAATAACAAAAGAAATCACCGTGCATGCGGTACTTGCAGCATGACGAGTTATTCAACAGAATAATAATAACGGAACGGTCGGTGAAATTCACGCAAGCGGGATGTTCCAACAGAATAATAAAGATGAAACCGGATCCGATTGTAAAAACATGCGATAGGATATTCAACGAGAATGATAAAAGCGGAACCGGTTAGGTGTAAAACACACAGACGAGGATGTTCCAATGAGAATAATAATAAAAAGCGGAACCGGTCAGGTGTAAAACACATGCACGAGGATGTTCAATGAGAATAATAGAAGAATGTCACCAAGTATAGGGTAAACCAGCGTATACTGAGTTATTCAATGAATAATAAGCAATGGAATAACATAAGGATTTCACCAAGTATAGGGTATCTGGCGTATCTGAGGTTATGTATAGGGTATGCCACTTTTACGGAGTTATTCAACGAGAATAATAATGAATGAAATAATGAAGTTCTCTTCAAGAAGAAAGAATAACACCCCTCTAGTAAAAAACTGAATATAGAAGTAGTGAAGTAGCGAGAATATACTCTTCTTCTTTCTATAATTTTTCTCTCTATAGCTTCTCTCTATAATTTTCTCTCTAGAGTTTCAATGAATTAAGTAAGAAAATAATGAAGGAATGAGCTTTATTTATAGGAAAATGGAATGCATAGTAACTAATCCATGAAGCGGTCCAGATTGATTTACTTTAATCGACGGTCCATATTTAAAGAAAATCTTTTAAATAAAATATAATATATTCTATTTATATAAAAACATTTTACTATGCAAACACTATGCAATACTATGCAAAACACTATGCAAAACACTATTATGCAACACTATGCATAATAAAATATAATATATTCTATTTATAGAATAACTTTAATAAAGTATTCTATTTTATATAAAAGATGTTTACGTTTTATTACGTTAATAATCTGAATAAAACAAAAGCGTCATTATCATTATAATAATTCATATTATTAATCGACAATAATGGAATCAAATGGTGACTTCTCACATAAGCATCGATAATCAATCTTGTGTGCTACTTATGCAACCACACACGTATTCTTTGTACTTTTACTACCAAGTAGTTCAACGATATCAACGGTAAAACTTCCGTAGTTATTTCAATAAAATATTTTTTGTCGTTTTCTCAATCAGGCAATAATTACATTTGTGGGGTCCACCAATGATTGAGTAGTTATACGAATATTCCTGCTAAAGAATATTCCCAGACCAATCGAATATAATATAACTACTTGCATACTTTGTAAAATTTATAAATACTACCCACAACAATAATATTATCTCAAATTCACACCATAATATTAAAAATTATTTTGACAAAATTTAAATCTTTATTGATAAAATTTGGGGTCTCACACCTAAGCTCGATACCAATCTCCCAATCATGGCGCCCCCAAAATAGGTATACACAACACCCATTCTCGAAGTCGCCAAATACATGGTACAAGAAGCAAACTACAACTTGATAATACAAATGTCGTGTGAAATACGACAATATATCTTGTGAGTTTAAATACAAATATTATCTTCTAGACAATATCTATACTCAAATAAATCCTCATCACATTTATTGATACATTATTTTACAAAAATGGTGAGGACTACTAAACAACTCTCTCTAGAACCTTCATTCCATACCCGACTAGTACTCGCTACATTCTCGCCTCCCGAGAAGAAAAATGGAACAACAAGGAAAAGGGTGAGCTCAACTAGCCCGGTAAAGAATATTATGACTAAGATAATATACAACAAATTATCGTTAGTCTCCAACGAGGAAAAATCGATAGAATACAATGACAACAAGTTTTGGATCAATATTCGCGTAATGAAATAATAATTCATAGAAGAGTTACGTAGAGAATGAAATCTACTATAATCTATGAATTTAACGATCCATCATCAATATTTTATCCCTGTAACATCAATCAATATTCATCTCAAATCAAATATTCATCTTTGCACTACTGTGCCAAAGATATTCATCAATCGATCATGTTCATCTCAACACTGTTCATCTTTGCACTAAAGGCCAAAGATATTCATCGATCGGTCGTGTTCATTTAAACACACGCTCATCTTTGCACTACAGCCAAAGATATTCTTGAAATCATTCATCTTTGCACTACTGAGCCAAAGATATTCAATAATATCATCATTTAAGACCGAGGATGATGAAAATATTTTTAAAGAACGAATCCAGTGAAACAAAATGACAAGGATTAAGGATTAAGGATTCGTACTTTGTTTTATCCATGTCCAACAATACCTCAAAAATAATCATAGTGGTGTAAAATTCAAGAATGATCAAAACATGGATACAATCAAAGCTAGTATCCAAAATAGATATTTTGGACGAAAAGAAGAAATTTTATTTTTCGATGAATAGTGTCCGTATACGTGAATAGTGCCGTATACGTGAATAGTAACTCCGACACCAAAAGATAGAAATTCCACAAAAAACATCTTCACGCTTCATGAATAGTACTCGTGAATAGTAACTCGTGAATAGTAACTCATGAATAGTAACTCGTGAATAGTAACTCATGAATAGTAACCCGACATGAAAAAGTTCCAAATTTGATAAAAACTTGAGGATCAACATTTCAAAGATAATGATATTGAAGAAATAATATCATTACTGAAAAAAAAATAATATCCCTTACCTCAAAGAATCGATTGCCGGAAGGAAAGGGCCGGAAGTGATCTTTGAATGAAACTTGTACTGAACAGCAACTCTCAAAGTATCTAAATACTCACAAAATACGCTCAATAATATATAGAGAGAAAGAGAGAAAACTTTGTTTCTGGTGTGATTTTCAATTCTAACTTAGCCCTCTATTTATAGGAAAATGTTAGCCTAGGTAAAGCGAGACTTGACTGCCACGATGGCTTTACACCGCTACTATTGCCACCCACCACATTTGAAATAAAATTCAGCACATTTCTTCACCAACCACAAGTGGGGCCCACTCAATTCTAGAATTTTCCACCAAAATCAATTATAACCCTAATTTCCGAATCAGACACCTCTTAAAATTCATAACAAATCATTCGTGAATTTTAACGGTTCAAAATTTGTGGACATATACTCAACTTATGTATGTATAACATACCCAAAAATTACTACAATCCAACTATCGGATTAAAAATTATAACCCCATAATATATCTCAAAACCCCGATTTAATTTTTAATACCTCCAATCCGATAAAATCTTGATAAAATACCTCAACATAATTTCTTCATTTATAACCACATAAATAAATCCATCATTTATATCCACATAAAATAAATATTTCTTTATCATATGAATCAATAATTAATTATTCACAAATAATATTACTGAGAATCACATTTATGACAACCAGTCATTTCCCAGAAAGAGGGGCTTTCAATAAGGATCTCTCCTTCTTGGCGCCATGATTAGGTGACCAAACCTCTCCTTGAGCAGAACTTTCTAGACATTGCCAATAATGTTATCTAATAATATTATTCAAATAATATGAATTATTGATCGATAATGGGAAATCTTTGTCATGCGGTGACAATTATTGAACAACAATAATATAAAATATCAATGCGCAATTATTGAATCAATAAAATAAAATATTGAACAGTAACTACTATGAAAATTATTGAGTAGTGCCATCTTACGTGCATTGAATCAATAATTCAACAATCTTGCGGTAAATCTGGTGTATCTTCTTGTCGCAACCACGCCAGTACATCGTATTTTAACCACCGGGTATTCCAACAGTCTTAATTGTAACAACTACGCCGTTATTTATAACCACCCAAACTTTTGTCGTTTTCCTCATCCAATCGCTTTCAGTTATGGGGCCACACACATGCTACTTGTCGTCATGCGAATATTTCGAAAAAGATTTAATATTCCACGACCAAACGAATATTCCCAACAAAATGAATATTTTATAACCACTTGCTTATTTTGAAATATTTGCGTATTTAACCCTTAACTATCCACATTAATCAAATCAACCCTTACTATTTCAAAATAATAAATAATGGAAATTCCTTTTTATTTAAAAATTTCGGGGTCTTACAGGAGCTATATATGAATTGTTTCGAGGGAGAAGTTCAGGAGGTTGCAAAAACTATCCCCATGGATACATACTTCAAGTGGTACAAAAAAATTACTCGACGACACTTGCACCGCCCTCGATGGGAAGGAGATTCCAACACTACCTACGAGCCTCGTTCTGTATATAATCAACATCATATGGTTAGCATGGTAAGTAAGTTTAAGTTTTAAAGATTATTCAATACTAATTTATTTTGTTTTCTTATTTTATGTTATTTTTTACATAGATTGAGGGTGCAAAATCTCTCCTCGACAAAATTTTCAAGTTCAAGCAAGACTTTCCTCCCGAATACAATCACATGAAAGAGGGTTGGGATCAACTATATGAGTTGTATGATGCGGATGTCAGGAGTGGGGGGGGGGGGGGAGGAATATACATGGGGTGAACAGATAGAGAGGCCCACCCCTGCCATTGAGGTTGATGTATACATCCCTACTCAGCCTACTTGTGATATGTCCCAGCTTACTCAACTTACGTACGAGGGTGGTTTGTCTTTTATTGGTGATGATGTTCCAGTAGAAGCATATGGACCTAAAGGGTCTATAACAAAAAGATTACGTGGGCCAAAGATTGGAATGATCAACGAGAACTTCTTCGGTGAGACTCCCCCCAATGATCTTCAATTTCCTATTTCGCATCCTCAACTTTGGTACACGTTGACTCACCAAGATATGAATTCTTTGCAACCCGGAATTTGGATATACGAGCATGTGATGGACGCATATATGTGCCTTCTGCGGGATCGAAAAGCCAAATATCAGAGCGAGGGAATATAGAGATGGGCAAAATTTGGCTTCATGCCCTCCTTTTTCATGCACTTGGGGAAAGGTGCCTTGTCAACTGGGGACCAAATTCGTGGAGATCTTTTACATCGGTCATATGTCGACACCTCAAGTGGGACCGCTAATACATCGGTCGATTTTATCTTCATGCCTATATGTATCCGTGATAATGACCATTTCATCTTTGTTAACCTTTTGGTCTCAACATGGAAGGTTTCTATTCTCGACCCGATATATAATGACAAATCGCATACATGAAGTTATCCAAAATGTATAAAGAATACATCGATGTCGTGATGCGTGACATTTTGTTTTAATACATTAGTTAGTTTTCGCAATATATATGCGTCTTAATGTCGTTCTTGTTATTGTAGATACAATTGATACCGTTGATATTGCGAATGGGTAACCCGTTCGGTGATTGGCCGCGTACACCTCCAAAGGTGTAGACAACAAAGGCTCGACCTATGCAGGACAATTATTATGATTGCGGCATATTTGTTTGCAAGTATATTGACTACCTCGTGCGGGGCAATATTGACCTTGGCAAAGAAAAATGGTCAATTGAAGATATATCCGTCTTTAGGTATAGAATAGCTTATGAATTGTTCAAATGTAAGGCTAGAGACATACCGACAGACCAAATTATTTAGAGATCAATCTTGAACATGTAATATTTTATATGGATTGGATGAAACATTTTGTTTAACTGATTTTGGTATTTCATTGGGTGATTTTGGTATTGTAATATTTCATTTTTGTATTTCATTTTATATTGAACATGTAATGACTGTATGCTAGCCGCTTGTTAACTAGTATTTCATTTTTGTTTAACAGGTATAGGTTGGTAGCTTTGCTTGTCAATGATGCGATGAATATATTTGTATGTTGGTATTAGAAGGAGTAGCGACCATCACTTTTTAGAAAAAGTCTTTGGCATTTACTCCTCTAGCGACAAAGATCTGATCATTTGGCTCCAAACCCATTCGGCAAGCATCCGGGAAATCAGGAACGACATCACAACCTGACATTCCAACATTCTGACTAAATGTTTAGTCCAAAAAATACAAAAAAGTCCAAACATTCTAACATTCTTACTAAATTGGAAATGATTCAACATTTTGAACCCAAAACAAACATTTCAAACATTCTTATTAAATTACATCTCCATAATCACTCAAGAACAAAAAACACTTGTAAATTCTAAATAAACACATAACGAGACATTAATTATCTTTAGGTTTAGGAAGTCCTAACACCCTATAGTGATTGCGCTTGTCATGGTTAGTTTCAAATCCGCATATCACACATTTTCGTTGAGACTTACTACCCAATAATTTTTCAACGACACTTTTTAATCTTGATTGTTTTTTCCGACCCTTTGTCTGAGAAGCAATTGGTGGCAAATACTCTTGTTCTTCCGGATCAACGTTATAGTCTTCATCATCATCATCATCATCAACCTCATCATCTTGAGCTGCATGCAATTCTGCGCGGTCATTATCATCGTCAACTATGTCTGTCTCATCTGGGTCATATTGATCAATAAGGGCTTTCCCCCATGCATTTTGTTGTAGTATTGCCTTGTAGCCTCTAACTGAGCAAGCAGCTTTACTAGCTAACTCTTGATAATCACTCATCAAATGATTGTACCGCATTGATTGCTTTTTTTCAAAGTCTGCACTCATTGGAGAAACCATTTCCTCTTCACCATTACTCCTATTAGCATCTCTTGTCCATCGAGGAACGATCATGTAAGCAGGTATTCGTCCAATACTCTTGAAGCTTAAGAATCTTAGTACATGTCTGCAAATTTGACCAGAATGTGAGAACATTTGACAAGTACATGTTATCGACCCCCCTGACAATTATTGACAACTTGCCGATATCTCCGACTATTTTCAATTGCATCTTCCTTGTACACTGCATAGACCTTTGCATCAATAATGCACAACTCACTAACTTTTTTGATGTTATACTTAAAAGACTCCACGAGCTCTTTTTGAAAACGTTTAAACATCTCTTTTGTATAACATTCAGAAGCATGTACTTCCAACGATGTTCCTAAAACCAAACTACGTTTTTGATGCTTTGTTACATTATCAGCCTTTCTCTCTCTGTTGAATTGTTTTTCAATAGCCTTCTGAGTCTTGACAACAAAATCTTTCATGCCTGTTGAAGTTTTCACATAAGAATCAAAAAAATGGTTCATACCTTCGCTTCTTTAGGTGGTTGTCATTCCTATGACAAAATATCTCTTTGTGTATGCACTTATCCATTTCTCCTTCACATCATACAAACTTATGAGCCATTCATTTTGAGACAAATCATATTTTCTCAAAAGTATTTCCCAACGCTCTTCAAACTTCATGGATGGAATATGAATTATACACAGTTATTAAAATCATCTTTGAGCGATGGGTGTTCCGCATAAACATGATGTAATTTTTCTGGAAATTTATTACTAATATGCCAAGAACACAATAAATGATGAGTGGATGGGAGTACCCTACCAATAGCATTGCTCATAGCTTTATCTTGGTCAGTGATGATGGTTACAGGAGCTTTGTAATCCATGGCTTCAAGCCACGTCTCTAAGACCCAGCTGAAAGTGTCTTCTGTCTCATCCCTTAACAATGCAAATCCAAATAAAACAGAGTGATAATGGTGGTTAACCCCGGTAAAAGGAACAAATGGCATATTATACCTATTTGTCCTATACATAGTGTCAAATGTAACCACATCTTCGAAACATTGATACATAAATCTTGAACGAGCGTCTACCCACAAGATACAAGCTATGCAATTGTCTTCACCTGATTTCACACGAAAGAAAAATTTACTCGCACTGCTAGAATCAAATTTCTTCAGATAATTAACTGCTGCTTGTGCATCATTTTCATCCTCCGAGTCACACCTTAAATTCCTAACTACATTACGAACATCAACCTCACTAAAACCTATATTTTGCATTCCTCCACCCATTGTTCTCAAAACATTCATCATCTTACTTGGTCCAATACCCGCTTGATTTAAAATGTCAATTTATTTTCTTGCTACCGGCGTAATATTTCTATGTGTCTCAATCAAATCTACTTTGGTAGGTGTCACTAACTGATGATTGTGATCCAACTCAATAACCGAAATACGTCAGTTATCTTCTTTCTTACCGTGGACAACATACATTCTAGCTTTGAATAGTGTTCGACCAATTGTGTTTCGTTGTCTTGTTTTCTTAACGTTATCACATTCATCATCTAATGAATTCTTCACAACAGTTGGTCTACCAGCTTTTCTATATACATATAACCTTGACGTCAAATCATTACTGTGAGCATGTTTACGACTCGTAGCAATCCTAATCTCAAATCCACTTTTTTGGGCATATGATCTATAAAAATTTGACTTCTTCTAATTTATAAAATAATTGACCAACATAAGGAACCATTACCTTTGTACTACTACTTTCACCATCATGAACATACTCGGATTCATTTCTACATTCTAAACTAGCAAAAGATTCAGAAGAGCTAGATAAAAATATATTTGTAGCAGCCATGAAAGCTGTTAAGCATTTGGATGGGAATCTAGATAAAAATAGATTTAGCAGATTATTTACGAAGCTATATTTCTGCAGATGTTAAGCATTTGGATGGGAATGGAGTAAAATGTTAGATCTAAGGATAGGGTGAATTTGGCCGCTAGTCCCACTAGCGGCTTGGCCAAATTCCCTTAATGCCTTGATTTTAAAATTCCTCTTTCAAGTCATTAGAGGAGTAGCGGCCACCAAAAAACGATTAACGTTTTGGTGGCAGCTACTCCCTCTAGCGGCTGGGAGCTCATCTCAGCCATTAACTCCAATTTTGGACGGCTGGATGAGAGTTAGTTGTCCACGGGTTCCCAGCTAACGTTGTCCACGGATCGTTTCCCATATATATATATATATTAAAGCAATAAAAGGCCACAAATTAGCAATCCAGGTCAAATTGGTAAATGTAAATACATATGATTATATATATAATAAAGTAGTAAAAGGCCACAGATTAGCAATCTAGGCTAAACATATATATATATATATATATATATATATATATATTTAAGCTACATAATATTCTTATTATGGTTAATATTGTATATTATATACTACATCCATCCCATAATAAGTGCCTTTTTAGCTTATATCACACATACCAATACACAAGTTAAAATGATAAAATACCCTTAATATATTTTCTTTGAAGTTGAAGAGTTAATGAGTGTCATTTAATTGTAGTGATTGAAAGATGCAATAAATACCATAGAATGCATAAGGACATATATGATAAAATATTGTAAAAATTGTATTGGAGTTCTAACACATCACTTATTTTGGGAAAAATATTATGCCTAAAAAAAACACTTATTGTGGGGACGGAGGTATATATATATATATATATATATATATATATATATATATATATATATATATATATATATATATCCTATGTCCTAACATCCCGATTCATGTTCAAAGGAAATCCTATTCAGGTGGTGATTCACGTGGTGACCCACGTGAATATATATATATATATATATATATATATATAATATTCTCAATTATTTTATAATTAAAATTAAAGAGTTTATTTTAATTTTAAAATTGAATTTCATGCTAACTAATTAGAGTTGGAATTGGATTCCGTGATAACTAATTGGAGTTAAAATTGGATTCTATGTTTCCTTAAATAAAGGAGTTTATTTATATATGAAATAAGATTTCATGTTATTCAAAATAAAGGAGTTTATTTGTGAATAGGAAGAGAATTCAGTATTTCATTGAATAAAGGAGTTTATTTAGATATGAAATAAGATTTCATATTATTCAAAATAAAAGAGTTTACTTGTGAATAGGAAAGAAAATCCGTGTTTCCTTTAATAAAGGAGTTTTTTTACTTGGAATTGGATTTCATAATTAATTAAAATAAATGAGTTCATTTTGATTAAAGATTTTGATTAAAATAAAATAGTTTATTTTATTCAAAATAGGATAAATTAAAATAAAAGAGGTTTATTTTGATTTAAATTTGGATTAAAATAAAGGAGTTTATTTTGATTCAAAAATTAGATTTTATACTAACTAAATTTGCCAATTAAATGATATCAATATATATATTGAATGTTTATTATTCATGAGATGAATGTTATTTATGAATGCATATGGTGATGTGTATATAATAAATGAGATTGATTATGGACTATTGACCAATGTGATTGGATTTTATTTTAGTTGGATGCATGAATGTATGGGTTTTATTAAATGAGGTCTGCGTACCTTGTCTTCTCTAATTTTTTCTTAATGTAAATTCTAACTCCCTCCTATGTACTTCCCCTTGACTGCTGATCAAGGTTTCTATTTATTTTAAATAGTTTTGTAATAAGAATAGTTAGAATTATTTTGAAGAATTGGAGATCAAGGAACAAGGAGCGCTTGAAGACCCGTTTGTAATGGAGCCCGGGTTTAAATGTAATAGTTATATTTAAATATTAATTCTTGCACCCCTAGGGTTTGACCTTTTAGTTCACTTGGTGGCTTTAGTGAACCAAACTAGAATAAAAGTCTATAATCAATCCAGGTAGAATATAGTATTCTATATGTGCATGCTTATACTATATATATATATATATATATATATATATATATATATTATGCAAACATGTTTCGCATGTTCATTAATATGACGCATATTTTATATATATATGTGCATCTTGCGCTTAAACAAGATGAGACAAATTAATAACAAACCCCTCAAATATTTTATATTAAGTTGTAACGTTCAAAGATATTTAGAATATCGAACGCCGCTTTCTAAAGCATGATAGAAACAATAGAGTATTGAATATTTAATATGAGTTTGTTTATGCACACAAGGCAAGTATTAAATATTTAAGATGTTATTTTTATTATATATGATGTTTATAAGGAATTGCACATTATCGCTTTGTTGTGCACACACAAAATGTAGTTTTCTCTTCACTTATATGGAAATCTTTGGGTCCGACTTAACTTAAATCATTTTAGTTTGGATGTGCACACACTTGACCATTATGATTTAAGAGGCAAAATATAAAGAGTTGCATAGTTGATGTAATTGATAAGAGTTGTCTACCTTTTTATTTATATATAGTTTTTTGTCCACACACAAGGCTATATACATTTAAAATGAGATCCTTATTCTCACTAGCATATCTTTAATTAGATTTTGCCGAACTATATAAGTGAGGGTAATATAGTTTGAAGAAAATAGTGGGAGATACCAATTTAAAACAAGACCTAAATTATTTTGGTAATTAATAAAAGAATGTATGCTAAATTGTTGTTAATTACAAATTCATTTACAGAATTTTACAATGTCTAAATTACTATCACTGTGTAGCACATTAAACGGGCTGGTTAAGGAATTTGAGAATAGTTCTCACGATTGAAAAACTAACTTATGTCCTTAATACGCCTATCCCTGCAATGGTTGCAGATAATGCCTTTGAGGAAAGATTGCTACTTTTAGAAAGTGGCAAGATGATGCACAGTTAGCTCAATGCATCATGCTCGCATCCATGAGTAACGAGCTTCAGCGTCAGCATGAAGCTATGGATGCTCCTACTATATTCCTACACATCAAGTAGTTGATGGTTAGGAAAGTAGGACTGATAGATATCAGATATCTAAGGAGCTCTTCCGATCTAGAATGACTGATGACACTACAGTACAGATAAAAGTCCTTAACATTATCAATTTGATTGATCAATTAGGACAACATGTTTTGTCATGGATGGAGAGTTGAGCCAAGATTGATCTTGCACTCACTCCCAGACTCCGTTCACAATTGTTGTGAATTTTTTATATGAACAAGCTAATTATAAGCTTCGCTGATTTGCTTAACATGTTGAAAAACAGCTGAGAGTCACTTTTTAACCAAGAAAGACCAAGTCTTACTGGTAGGGGCCAAATGATCTTCTGAAAAGAAGAACGATTCAAAGAAGGTAAATAGAAAGACAAAAACAAAGGATAATAAGAACAAAACTGATACGGATAGCAAATGAGTTTGCTTCCAATCGTAATAAACTGGACCTTTGAAATAAATCATGAGAAGCATCTTGCAGAGGCTAACCAAAGAAGCTTAGTGAAGTTTCGATCAAAAATACAAATTTGTTAATCATTTAAAATAAATTTTTCTTTAAGTCAAGGTTCTACTTAGGTATTGGATACCAACTTTGGTTATCATAAATATAGATATATGAAGGGACCAAGCAGAAGTAGAAAGCTAAACAAATATAAGTAATTCTATGTGTGGGAAATAAAGTAAAGGTTGCTACATTAGCCATAGGAATTTATTGTTTAGCATTGCCTACGGGTCTGTTAAGTCAATAAGTTGTTATTGTATTCCAGTTCTCGTTAGAAACATTATTTTCATTTTATTGTTGGACAATGAAATTTGGTATTATATTTAAGAACAATTGTTGCTCTATTTATAATAATAATGTTTTGTATAGAACTGGAATATTACTTAATGAATTTTGTATACTTGACTTACGTGAAAATAATTTTACATATTGAACAAATTATTATAAGAAAAGGAGATGATCATTCAAAGAGTTGAATGTGTGTATTTGCTGAAATACAAGTGTGAATTATTTGAAAGGTTCAAAGAATTTAGACGTGAAACAAATTGGCAAAGTATTAAGATTCTTTGATTAGATCAAGGAATAAATACTTGTGCAATAAGTTTCTAGATCATCTCAAATGATTTTTTCATAATGGACGCCTCCTGATACGCAATAATTGATTGATGTATCTGAAAGGAAAAATCGTACCTTGTTGGACATGGTACAGTCCATAATGATTTTACTGACATTCCAGTATCCTTCTAGGTTATGCCCTAAAAAAAATTGGTTGCATATCTACGGAAAAGGTAACCTCAAAATTTGGCCCCAAGACTCCATAAAAGTTATGGACAAGGAGGATTTCTAATCTTAAGTTTGTTAAGATAAGGAGTTGTCCAACTTATGTGAAAAGGTTCCAACTTAGGTAGGTCATACTAGCGAAGGAATTCTCTGTCTCTCCCCTCCTAATTCTATTCTCACATCCTAGCCAGGGATCATATCCCTAAGCTTTGATACTAACTGTGACGCCCCCAAAATTTGGTATACATCACCCATCTTGAGTCGCCAGATACATGGTACATAATTCAAATACAACTTAATAATACAACTGTCGTGTACAATACGACAAAACATAAACCGTGAGTTTGAATACAAATATTGTCTACCAGAGATTATATAAACTCAAAAGGAGTCCTCATTACAATTATTATCACACTATTTCACAGAATAGTGAGGACTACTAATGCACCATCTAGGACCATCACTTTGTTCCTCGACTAGTCCCAGCTACGTTCTCATTTCCTGAAGAGAACAGTGAAAAAAAGGGTGAGCTCAACTAGCCCAGTAAGAAATATTATGACTAAGATAATGCAGAATAATTTATCGTTAGCCTTTAACAGTGTTAAATTGATAAAATATAATAACTATCAAGTTTAACTGCAGCGGAACAAGCAATCCATTAGAAGAGTCAAGTAGAGAATAAAATCTACTATCTTCTATGACTCTCATCCAAGACTTGGATAGCACGTCACATTGATACCTATCAACTTGTCACAGTCATTCACGACGTTGCCTACAAAAAGTCTGGCTTCGGTGCATTCCACACAAGAAAGTCAACAACGAAAGGATCGGGGCTCTTTATTTATGGCTTGATATAACAATGATTGACTTTAGTGGTTTGGTTACTTTGAATTCGCATAACAGGTTGGTTAGGAGTATGAAAGCTAACAACCTTACAAAAAGCATGATGAGTAGTTAACCAATCGTTTCCAAAAATCATATCAAAGGCATGTATTTTCAAAGAGATAAGATCAACAGGTAACGTGAAAGTGTTGATTTGAACAAGATTTATAAATAGTGGAGGTAACGAAGGTTTCTCTCAACTGAGTTTAAACAGATATATCAAAGTCTAACTTCTCCGGAGTTAACTTCAAACATTGAACACAACTAGGTGCAATAAAACAGTGAGTAGAATCGATATCTAACACGGTATAGACTTCGCAAGAGTTTATGACTAACATACCCGTGATAATTTTATTCAGGTTCCTCGTCACAAAAAAAATGCTCTCTCTTAAACTACTGGCTTTGGCTTGTTTGGGACATCCTTTGGTGCCTCCATCCTAGCTGAACTTGTCTTCGGTGAACGACAAAATCGGGCTAAATGACCTTCTCTTCCATAATTATAGAATGCTTTGGACGGCATCGCGCAGTTTGGACTGATGTGTCCCTCCCCTCCGTATTTGAAGCATATGATAGGTGGTCGTTCTCCTTCCTTAACAACGGGTGCTGGTGCTGACGTCTTTCCATTATTGTTGAATCTCCTCTTCTTAAAATGTCCATTCTTATTGTTTTGACCATGATTACCACCGAAGTGGTTACCATTTCTAGCATGTTGATTCCCTCCATGCTTATTGTCACCACTTTGATGACTGTTATCACCGGTATTATCATTTTGCCGGCTGCTCTCTTTTGGTTGCTTTGACTCGTTATCGCTCTCCACTAACTGAGCCCTATTTACAACATCTGAATACAAACACAGTTTATGAGAAATAAGATATTGTCGTATCTCTGGCTTCAAACCTCTTAAAAACATCCGCGTCATTCTCTCTTCATTATCAACCAAGTGGGATGTAAATCGGGACAACTTCGGCAAACTTAACCCGTCTTTGCGACACTGGTCATGTTGTTTTGCTCTAACTTGATAAATTCCACCTCCTTCATGTGATGAATGCTTTCGAGAAAGTACTTGTCATTGAACAGCTCTTGGAACTTCTCCCAAGACATCTTGAGTGCGTCGGGTTGGAGTGCGTTTCTGATTCCCACCCGGTGATCGCCTCTTCACACAACATAAAGGTGGCAAAGGGAACCTTTTGCTCCTCGGAGCATCCCAAGACATCAAATATCTTGGTGATCTACTTTAACCACGTCTTCGCCTTAAGGGGTTCTGGCTTTCCCAAAAACTCTGGTGGTCCCAGCTCCTTGAATTGCTTAGCGGTGAACAACCGTGGGTTGCCATTGTTTCCTCCTACATTATGAACAGGACCCGCCTTCGCCTGATGTTGCATGAATTCTAAAAAGCTCCTAAATGTACCGTCATTCATCAATTGACCAGTGCTGTTGTTTACAGGAGGATAATCGCCATCCTGTTGCACATTGTCCTGATTATTGATCTGTGGAGAATCAACGATCTCCTGTGCTCCATTTCTATTCTAAACAATCTCGGATGTCATTTTCAGATACTGCCACAAAACAAAGGTTAATTAACATGTAACATATTATCCCAATATTCTGACCGACCAATTAAATACCAAATAAACTTAGGTAGGTCATACTAGCGAAGGAATTCTCCGTCTCTCCCCTCCTACTTCTATTCTCACATCCTAGCCAGGGATCATATCCCTAAGCTTTGATACTAACTGTGACGCCCCCAAAATTAGGTATACATCACCCATCTTGAGTCGCCAGATATATGGTACATAATTCAAATACAACTTAATAATACAACTGTCGTGTACAATACGACAAAACATAAACTGTGAGTTTGAATACAAATATTGTCTACCAGAGATTATACAAACTCAAAAGGAGTCCTCATTATAATTATTATCACACTATTTCACAGAATAGTGAGGACTACTAATGCACCATCTAGGACCATCACTCTGTTCCCCGACTAGTCCCAGCTACGTTCTCATTTCCTGAAGAGAACATTGAAAGAAAGGGTGAGCTCAACTATCCCAGTAAGAAATATTATGACTAAGATAATGCAGAATAATTTATCGTTAGCCTTGAACAGTGTTAAATTGATAAAATATAATAACTATCAAGTTTAAGCTGCGGTATGAACAAGCAATCCATTAGAAGAGTCAGTAGAGAATAAAATCTACTATTTTCTATGATTAAAAAAGGTTTTTCATCATTTTTATCGTTGGGACTCGAATTTTTAATAAATAATCCACATCATCGAATCACTTACACACTTCTGACCGAGGATATTCTTTAGTATCTCGACCACAATTATCCATGCACTACGGGCCAAAAATATTTGTGTATTCATTAATGGTCATGATCATGTCAACAACTGTCCATCAATGCACTACGGGCCAATGAAGACTTTTATCACATCATTTGTAACATTACTGTTATGAATATACCAAATAATCCATGGTCATAATCATACCAAGTCCATCTATGCACTACAGGCCACTGATGACTTTCAAATAATATAAGCATGAGGATGATGAAAATGATACAAGAATTCAATAAAACAAGTTCAAGAATTAATTTATCTAGGAACTGATAACGTCCAAATTGTCAACATGATACTACTTTGTAGAGTAAAATTCAAGAATGCTCAGAAGAATATTTTCATGAAAAGAAACTGGATGAAGCGCAAATATCAAAGATATTCCACTAATTTCATGGGTATAGATGTCAAAGTTTTAACCAACTGAGTATAATAAAGAATGGAATAATAAAAGAAATCACCATGCATGCGATAGAATAATAAAGGATGGAACGGGGTTATTCCGACGAATAATAATAAAGGATGGAACCGAGTTCGACGTAAATGCATAGACGAGGATATTCGATAGAATAATAAAAGCGCGAATATTAGAAGAATGTCACCATGTATAGGGTAGCTTGCAGCGTATCTGAGTTATTCTAACAGTAATAATAAACAATGAAATAATGAAGTTCTCTTCATGAGTACAATAAATAACATCCTTACCATAAAAAAGCTGAATATAAGAGTAGGGAGTAGGAAGTAGCGAATACTTTTCTATAGGTTCTCTTGTAATTCTATCTCTAGAGTTTGGTGAATTCGTAAGAAATAATGAAGGAATGAGCTTTATTTATAGGAAAATGGAATGAATAGTAACTAATTCATGAGCGATCCAGATTGATTTACTATTAGATGGATTTTCTATTAAAACTTTAAACCATCGATCCATATTGATTTACTATTATAACTCCACCAAAACGGTGATCCATATTGACTTACTATTATATCTTCATGGTCCATATTGACTAAAATTAGCACATCTCTCGATGGAATAATATTGCACCCAAATGGAATAATAATGTACCCAATACTAGATATGAATAGAGTGAATTACTGGGTGAATAGTAACTCATAAATAGTAACTCATGAATAATAACTCGTGAATAGTAACTTCGTGAATAGTAACTCATGAATAGTAACTTCGTGAGTAGTAACTTCGTGAATAGTAACTTCGTGAATAGTAACTCATGAATAGTACTCAAACACGGAAAGTGTCCGAATAATACCGATTGAACAATATATCATATTATCACGGATGACATTGTAACAATAATTGAATCAATAATATGAGAGATATGATGCATCAATTCTTTGTAGCAATAATTGAGTATAAGCGAGTGACTTCTCACGTAAGCATCAATAATCAATCTGGTATACTCTTGTGCGACCACGCGTATTATTGTACTTTTAACACCGGGTGTTTCAACAGTTAACGGTAAAACTTCCGCCGTTATTTAAATAAAGTATTTTTGTTGTTTTCTCTATCCGACAATAATTCTGTTGTGGGGTCCACCAATGATTGTACTGTCGTACAGATATTCTCCCACAAAAAGAATATTCTCCGACCAATCGAATATTATACAACCACTTGCTTACTTTGCAAAATTTGTAAATATTACCCACAACTATAACATTACATCAAATCAACACCATAATAAAAAAAAAATTATTTCGAGAAAATTAAATCTTTATTCATAAAATCTGGGGTCTCACAATCTCCCCTCTTTATGAAATTTCGCCCTCGAAATTTACGTACGTACCTGGTATGCCGAAGAGGTGAGGATACCTTGACTTCATTTCAGATTCTAATTCTTGAAGTATAACCTTTGAGTGTTGAATACTATCCTTCTTATCTAAGATTTTAACACGTATCTCCTCATATGATAAATCTTCTGCTATCTCGTCCGGTTCTAAATTAATAATGTGGTTCGGGTCATCCACATATTTACGTAACATCGATACATTAAAAATGTTATGAACACGCGACATACTTGGCGGTAAAACGAGTCTACAAGCCACAGTTCCTATTCGATCAAGGATTTCAAATGGGCCAATAAAATCGAGGGTTGAGATTTCCTCTCTTCATCGATTCTTGCTTCTAGAATAACGCCCTCTTGAACCTTCTTCTTCACATTCATCATTTCGAGTATATATAGCAAGCGACTTTAACTTTATCGATTCAAGTCTATTCTAATCGTATATTCGTTTTCTTCACGTGGGTCCCTAGAGTCTTTAACTCTATCTCCATCATTTGTAAATTATACGAAATGAGTCTTTGTGTTAACAACATCACACTCGTAAACGAATACGATCTTCTACTCAACGCGTCAGCTACCACGTTCATTTTTCCCACGATGATATTCAATGGTACAATCGTAATCTTCAACAGCTCGAGCCAACGTCTTTGGCACATTACACGTTCGTTTTAGGTGAAAAAAATATTTGAGGGTTTTAGAAATGGGTTTTGTACTAGGGTTAATACAAAATTCAATTTCACGCTCTAGGGGTAGGGCTAGAAGTCTTCAAGAATCGTCGGGAAATTTATTAATAATAGAAATATCATTAAAAAGCGTGACTCTCATCCAAGACTTGGATAGCACGTCACATTGATACTATCAACTTGTCACATAAATCATTCACGGCGTTGCCTCTGAAAAAGTCGGCCGGTGCATTCCACACAAGAAAGTCGACAACGAAAGGATCGGGGCTCTTTATTTATGGCTTGATATAACAATGATTGACTTTAGTGGTTTGGTTACTTTGAATTCGCATAACAGGTTGGTTAGGAGTATGAAAGCTAACAACCTTACAAAAAGCATGATGAGTAGTTAACCAATCGTTTCCAAAAATCATATCAAAGGCATGTATTTTCAAAGAGATAAGATCGACAGGTAACGTAAAAGTGTTGATTTGAACAAGATTTATAAATAGTGGAGGTATGAGGTTTCTCCCAAGCGAGTTTAAGCAGATATATCAAAGTCTAACTTCTCGGAGTTAACTTCAAACATTGAACACAACTAGGTCTTGATAAAAAGTGAGAGTAGAATCGATATCTAACACGGTATAGACTTTACAAGAGTTTATAACTAACATACCCGTGATAATTTTATTCAGGTTCCTCGTCACGAAAAAAAATGCTCTCTCTTAAACTACTGGCTTTGGCTTGTTTGGGACATCCTTTGGTGCCTCCATCCTAGCTGAACTTGTCTTCGGTGAACGACAAAATTGGGCTAAATGACCTTCTCTTCCATAATTATAGCATGCTTTGGACGGCATCATGTGGTTTGGGTGATGTGTCCCTCCCCCTCGTATTTGAAGCATATGATAGGTGGTCGTTCTCCTTCCTTAACAACGTGGTCTTTGGTCTTGACGTCTTTCCATCATTGTTGAATCTCCTCTTCTTAAAATGTCCATTCTTATTGTTTTGACCATGATTACCATAGAAGTGGTTACCATTTCTAGCATGTTGATTCCTCCATGCTTATTGTCACCACTTTGATGATTTATTATCATAGGTATTATCATTTTTCATTTGCTCTCTTTTGGTTGCTTTGACTCGTTATCGCTCTCCACTAACTGAGCCCTATTTACAACATCTGAATACAAACACAGTTTATGAGAAATAAGATATTGTCGTATCTCTGGCTTCAAACCTCTTAAAAACATCCGCGTCATTCTCTCATCATTATCAACCAAGTGGGATGTAAATCGGGACAACTCGGCAAACTTAGCTTCGTACTGCGACACGGTCATGTTGTTTTGCTCTAACTTGATAAATTCCACCTCCTTCATGTGATGAATGCTTTCGGGAAAGTACTTGTCATTGAACAGCTCTTGGAACTTCTCCCAAGACATCTTGAGTGCGTCAGGTTGGGTACGTTTTACAGATTCCCACCAGTGATCTGCCTCTTAACACAACATAAAGGTGGCAAAGGGAACCTTTTGCTCCTCGGAGCATCCCAAGACATCAAATATCTTGGTGATCTACTTTAACCACGTCTTCGCCTTAAGGGGTTCTGGCTTTCCCAAAAACTCTGGTGGTCCCAGCTCCTTGAATTGCTTAGCGGTGAACATAGTAGGTTGCCATTGTTTCCTCCTACATTATGAGCAGGACCGCCTTACTTTGATGTTGCATGAATTCTAAAAAGCTCCTAAATGTACCGTCATTCATCAATTGACGAGTGTTGTTGTTCTGAGGAGGATTATCGCCATCTGTTGCACATTGTCACGATTATTGATCTGTAGAGAATCAACGATCTCCTGTGCTCCATTTCTATTCTAAACAATCTCGGATGTCATTTTCAGATACTGCCACAAAACAAAGGTTAATTGACATGTAACATATTATCCCAATATTACGACGTGAGCCAATTAAATACCAAATAAACTTAGGTAGGTCATACTAGCGAAGGAATTCTCCGTCTCTCCCTCCTACTTCTATTCTCACATCCTAGCTGAGGATCATATCCCTAAGCTTTGATACTAAGCTGTGGCGCCCCCAAAATTAGGTATACATCACCCATCTTGAGTCGCTTGGATATATGGTACATAATTCAAATACAACTTAATAATACAAGCGTATGGTGTGTGTACAATACGATAAAACATAAACTGTGAGTTTGAATACAAATATTGTCTACGGAGATTATACAAACTCAAAAGGAGTCCTCATTATAATTATTATCACACTATTTATTTCATAGAATAGTGAGGACTACTAATGCACCATCTAGGACCATCACTCTGTTTCCCGACTAGTCCCGACTACGTTCTCATTTCTTGAAGAGAACATTGAAAAGAAGGGTGAGCTCAACTATCCCAATAAGAAATATTATGACTAAGATAATGCGAGAATAATTTATCGTTAGCCTTGAGCAATGTGTTAAATTGATAAAATATAATAACTATCAAGTTTAACTGCAGCGGAACAAGCAATCCATTAGAAGAGTCAAGTAGAGAATAAAATCTACTATCTTCTATGATTTAAAAGGTTTTTTCATCATTTTTATCGTTGGGACTCAGCTTAATAAATAATCCACATCATCGAATCACCCCACACTTTTCTGACCGAGGATATTCTTTAGTATCTCGACCACAATTATCCATGCACTACGGGCCAAAAATATTCGTGTATTCATTAATGGTCATGATCATGTCAACAACTGTCCATCAATGCACTACGGGCCAATGAAGACTTTTATCACATCATTTGTAACATTACTGTTATGATTATACCGAATAATCCCTGGTCATAATCATACCAAGTCCATCTATGCACTACTCTGCCCACAGATGACTTTCAAATAATATAAGCATGAGGATGATGAAAATGATATAAGAATTCAATAAAACAAGTTCAAGAATTAATTTATCTAGAGGCGATAACGCCCAAATTGTCAACATGATCTTGCTTTTTGTAGAGTAAAATTCAAGAATGCTCGGAAGAATATTTTCATGAAAAGATCTTTGGATGAAGCGCAAATATCAAAGATATTCCACTAATTTCATGGGTATAGAAGTCAAAGTTTTAACCAACTGAGTATAATAAAGAATGGAATAACAAAAGAAATCACCATGCATGCGATAGACCGCACAGACAGGTTATTCCAATAGAATAATAAAGGATGGAACCAGGTCCGACGTAAATGCATAGACAGGATATTCCGATAGAATAATAAAGACAGAATATTAGAAGAATGTCACCATGTATAGGGTAGCCCGCGTATACAGGTTATTCTAACAGAATAATAAACAATGGAATAACAGAAGTTCTCTTCATGAGTACAATAAATAACATCCCTTACCGTAAAAGAAACTGAATATAAGAGTAGGGAAGTAGCAGAATACTTTTCTATAGGTTCTCTTGTAATTCTCTCTCTAGAGTTTCAGTGAATTCGTAAGAAATAATGAAGGAATGAGCTTCTATTTATAGGAAAATGGAATGAATAGTAACTAATTCATGAACGGTCAGATTGATTTTCTATTAAAACTTTAAACCATCGATCCATATTGATTTACTATTATAACTCCACCAGCGGTCCATATTGACTTACTATTATATCTTCAACCAACAGTCTGAAAATTAGCACATCTCCTCATGGAATAATATTGTACCCAAATACCCGAATGCACAATACTAGAGTGAATAGTTACCGGGTGAATAGTAACTCATAAATAGTAACTCATGAATAGTAACTCGTGAATAGTAACTCGTGAATAGTAACTTCATGAATAGTAACTTCGTGAGTAGTAACTTCGTGAATAGTAACTTCGTGAATAGTAACTTCGTGAATAGTAACTTCATGAATAGTAACTTTCGTGAGTAGTAACTTCGTGAATAGTAACTCGTGAATAGTAACTCATGAATAGTACTCAAACCACGAAAAGTGTCCCGAATACCGATTGAACAATATATCATATTATGCGAGATGACATTGTAACAATAATTGAATCAATATATATGAGAGATATGATCAACAATTCTTGTAGTAATAATTGAGTATAAGCGAGTGACTTCTCACGTAAGCATCAATAATCAATCAAGTAGTGTCTCTCTTTTAATGCAACCACGCAGCGTATTCTTGTACTTTTAACAAGGGTGTTTCAACAGTTAACAGTAAAACTTTCGTAGTTATTTTCATAAAGTATTTTTGTCATTTTCTCTATCAAACAATAATTTTGTTGTGGGGTCCACCAATGATTATCTTGTAAATGCGGATATTCTCCCACAAAAAGAATATTCCCACCAATCGAATATTATACAACCAACCACTTACTTTTGCAAAATTTGTAAATATTACCCACAACTATAACATTACTTCAAATCAACACCATAATAATAAAAAAAATTATTTCGAGAAAATTAAATATTTATTCATAAAATCTGGGGTCTCACATAATATGTATGTGTTTGTACGGTATAGAATTTTTGATAAATGATAGATCGGATAAGGTTTAAAAATTTATAAACCCTAATAAGAGATTAGAAACCCTAATCTCTGGATTAGAATGAAACAACCTGGGTCAAATCCCGAGTCCGGAACAAATCTTGGGTCAAATCCCAATTTATAATCGAATTAAATCCATCACAATTAGGCCTCAAACTACTGGCCCAATAGTATCTTCTTGGGTCATCTTAGCCCACCATAGGCTCCCAAAAGGTCATGACTTGAAGGTACTATTGGTAGTAACTTATTTCCTTATATGCAGACAAATTTTCCCCCTATCTTTCGATGTGGGACTGGGGTGTTACAAACTCCCCACTTAAATTTCTGACGTCCCCGTCAGAACCGATCACACACACGGGCCCAAAGATCTTTGCCTCTCTAGCCATTGTGGGATAATACTGGCTGGCTTCGTGCCCCCACCTCCGGACCTCCATCTCTCCATTGTGGGATAATACCACCAGCCTTCGTGTCCCCACCTTCGGCAACCCGATCGGGTGACCCGACCTAAGCTTTCGAGAGTCGGCTTTGATACCATATGAAACAACCCGGGTCAAATCCCAAGTCCGAAACAAATCTTGGGTCAAATCCCAAGTTCGAATCGAATCAAATCCATCACAATAAGGCCTCAAACTACTGGCCCAATAGTATCTTCTTGGGTCATCTTAGCCCACCACAGGCTCCCAAAAGGTCATGACTTGAATGTACTATTGGTAGTAACTTATTTCCTTATATGCAGACAAATTTTCCCCCTATCTTTCGATGTAGGACTGGGGTGTTACATTCCACTTTTGATGGATCCACTGAAATCCCATCCTTGTCAATAACATGACCCAAAAATTGTACATGGTCGAGCCAAAATTCTCACTTAGAGAATTTCGCGTACAACTTTTCCTTCTTCAGTGTTTCTAATGTCAAACGTAAATGTTCCACGTGTTCTTCTTGAGTTTTGGAATACACCAGAATGTCATCAATAAATACCACTACAAACTTGTCTAGGAATGGTTTAAACACCCTGTTCATCAAATCCATGAACGCAACATGGGCATTTGTTAAACCAAAAGACATCACCAGAAACTCGTAATGTTCGTACCGAGTTCTGAATGCCGTTCTAGGTATATCATCCTTTCTTACCTTAAATTGGTGATACCCACTTCTCAAATCTATTTTCAAGAAATATTTAGCACCCTTCAGCTGATCAAACAAGTCATCTATTCTAGGCAACGGATACCTATTCTTAATAGCGACTTTGTTTAACTCTCTATAATCAATGCAAAGACGCATTGATCCATCCTTCTTCTTAACGAATAAAATTGGCACTCCCCACGGCGATACGCTTGGTTGAATATATTTCTTGTCCAGCAACTCTTGCAACTGTACCATCAGTTCCTTCATTTCTATCGGAGCCATTCTGTACGGGGCCTTTGATATCGATGTTGTTCCCGGAGCTAAGTCGATCACGAACTCAATTTCTTTGCCAGGCGGAAGTCCTGGCAAATCCTCTGGAAACACGTCTTCGAATTCCCTCACTACTAGTATTTCTTCTAGTTTCACACCCTTCTTCTGAGTATCGACTATGTAAGCTAAATAGCGCACACAACCTTGACTCAACAATTTCTTGGCCTGCATAGTCGTCAGACATTTCATTTGTCTAGGCGACTTGCTACCATGAAATACTACCTTTTGACAAGGTCATAAGGTTTACACACTTCTTTTGGCAGTCAATTACCGCTCTGTATTTGAACAACCAATCCATTCCCAAAATTACATCAAATTCCCCGAGTCTAATCGGAATCAAATGTACCAACAAGATATTCTCCTTAATGTTCACCCTACAGTTCTTGTATACGAATCTAACATGGATTACTTCCATATTCGCAATTTCTATGTTCAAAGGAAAATTCAGTTCTTCTCTAGGCAATTCTAACCTCTTAGCAAATTCATCAGATATAAACGAACAAGTAGCACCCGAATCAAATAATACATAAGCATTTATATCATTGATTGGGATAATACCTGACACCACATCTTTTGATTGCGCATCATCTTGCACAGTCATGTTGAAGGTTCTGGCTGTGGGTTTGTTTGGTGGTGCAGGTCCTGCAATGGCCCATGTTCCTCCATTGCTTCTGGTTGTCACTCTATCCTTCTTCTTAGGGCACTCACGAGCAAAGTGATCCTTGGATCCGCACGTGAAGCATACATTTTTCTTCGGTTGAGTGTAATTTGGGGCGATGTGACCCTCCTGGCCACAATTGAAGCAAACTCGTTTCCCCATCAAGCACGCACCCTTGTGAAATTTCCCGCATATCACACATGCTTCAAACTTTTTGTTTTGCTGGTTACCCTGATGGTTTCCAGCACCCATGTTCCCATTCCACTTCCTCTTCAAGTTGTTGTTGTTGTTGTTTCCACCGTTACCACCTCCATTCTTAATCTCATTCTCATTCTTCTTCTTCTTTTGTTCCTGATTGAACTTTGTCACTGCCTCGCCTCCACCTTGGTAATAACGCCTTCCAACCAACTGCTGTAAACGTCTTCAAGTTGGAATAGGAAACCACTTTGTCATGACTAAAGCTTGGGTCCTGTTCAAATCTCTCTTCGTCTTACGCTTTCAAATGCAATGTCTTTGACTTGATATGGCGCAAACCTCGCCAACTCGTTGAATTTTGCGGTATACTCAGATACCATCATCGTTCCTTGTTTTAGTTCCAGAAACTGCACTTCTAGCTGACTCTTCGAACTCTCCAGAAAATAGGTCTCGAAGAATAACTCCTTGAACCTATCCCAGGTCATCACTCCTAGCCCTTCACGAGTTTTATTGGCCTGCAACCAATAACTAGCTTCCGCTTTAAAAATGAATGTTGCGAAAGCAGTCTTCTGGTCATCCCCTACCCTAGCGACATCAAACACCTTTTCTATCTCCATAATCCAGGTTTGTGCTTCGACTGGATTCATGGACCCACGGAATTTAGGTGGTCCAACCGCCTTGAAATCCTTAAACATTGTACCATGGTTTTGTGGTTAATTCTGCAACGCTCCTGTCAGTAGTGTCACTAGTTGTTGAACGGGGTTACCGTCAACATTGTCGTTATTGGTAGTTCTCTTATTGTTTCTTTGTCGTGGTGGTTCACGTCTGGGAGGCATTTTCTGTTAAAACAAAACATCTATTAGACTATTACTCAGCTTCTTTAAGTATTTTTTAATTAACTTGCATCCATAAAAGAAATAACCACATAACACATAACATTTTGAATAAAGTAACAACTTTTATTTATTCATAACCTTTTAGAAAACATAAAACAATAGCATCTCTGCTATCTACATTACTTTCCTGAACTACAAAAGTTTCAGGACAACATCATAGTCATATCCCATAGGTTGCATAACACTTGGGATTTATAATTTATTTAACCTTTCACTCATCGTACAACAACTACGATGTCCTATTAAGATAATTCTGAGCCCTATCACGTTCTTCCTCCATGACTCGAAACATTGTTCTGCGATCTAACACGAATGATGGTAGCGTCTCGAACTGAATCGAATATCCCATGACCCGATCTTGAGCTCGATTAATTGCGGTGTTAAATACTTTATCCATCTCTTCCATCTTCATCCTCTTTGCTTGCGTGTCTCTTGCTGCTAATCTGGTTCGTTGAAAAGCTTCCTCGTAAGCATCTTCAGCTCTTGCATTCTTAGCAGCTTCTTCTCTCAGCTTGTTCTTGATTCAATGACCACTTGATCGATTGTTCTTTCTCTCCTTGATGCATACTAGTTTCTCCTCGACATTTGTTAGTCGTTCTTCACGATCCTGGATCTCACCGTCTTTTTGTGTCATTGCGATACATTGTTCACGGCTACTATCTCTCCTGCAACTCCTCAATTGTATCCACGAAGTTCCACGTTATGGTCATGCACCTCATCGTATATACGGCCTGCTATCGAGTTAAGTGGAATCCTTTCCTCATCGTCCTCGTCATCCTCATCCTCCTATGGTAACTCAACGGGATCTTCCTTGTCTGTCTCCACATCATCATCCTCATCTTCAACTACTGTGACCAACGGGGCTGACTCCCGTGGCAGTAGTTGTTCCCAAACTACCTGAATGTCGCAAGGCTCTTCCTCTATAGGCATTTGAGGTCCTTCCTCCCTAGCCTGACTAGATTCTCCGACATTAGTCATCTTGACAACAAATTTTTAAAGTTTTAATTATTAATCATAACTACTCGACACTCACGAGTACATAATTTATAATCACATAAGCACATAAGTGTTTTATTACTTCTTTCTTAAAACTTGATAAGAGTTATCCCCACTATCTTTTCAAAGGTTACTTCCTAAGGCTTTGCCCCCACCTAAGGTTCATAACCTAAAGCTTTGATACCAACTTGTGACACCCCCAAATCCTAGTACTTCATTTCCTCAAGATTTGGTGTTCACTTAATCAAAATTCATTTCTAACTACCCAATCATAATAAAATTGAATAATAAAAACCTGCCCATACAGGATTAAACTTAAATAAAATATATCCCAGGTTATCTAACCTTTAGTTACGAACATTCAAATGCGGAAAATTAAATAAACTTCATTACAATCTTTAAACCAAAGTCTGATAATAAAACTATCAAAACTATTACAAGTCTTCAATATTGGTCGTCTTTCCTTTTCCCTTACTGGTGCTAGGTACATCACCCTTTTCAGCTTTAGCTGTAAGAAATTTTACAGGCAAGAGTGAGCAAATAAGGCCCACTTGGAATAACAACAAGTAATTATTTAAACTTTTACATCAATTGCCAAAACTAGGCTCATAGAACTGAACAATGTGTTCTATTTACTTTCTAAAAATTATAACATTCACTGAGGGTCTAATGACCACGAATCAGGTCCACAGTTATAAGTAATCTTTCAACTTTAACTTTAACATTCATAAGACTATAAGGACTCCACGTACTTAGGGGGATCAACCCTTCGTACAATGTATTATGCACAACCATTTCAACGCTAAGCGTAAACCTCTATTAAAAGAGTTGTTCATCTCAGTATTTAGAATACAAGTCCGCACCAAAGTAAGTTTGGTTTGGATACGATCTGAGGTAATTTAGAATTCAACGGTAATCAACTAAGGATTAGTTGATTACAATGTAAATTGTATGCTATGGAATAATCATAAGCGAATTGATATTTGTAATTAACATCATGCTTTAGGAATAATCTAATAGCATAAACATTGAATAATCATATCATAATTTGCTTTGAACAATATTAGGTCAAAGTTATTGAGAATTGAATACTAAGCATGCATAGTGAATAGAAATTTGAACGATAAAGTTGTTCAACACTAGAATATATAAAGCGACTCACATGCTAAATAATAAGTTATATATTAGAGAAACTTGCTCAATATTAAACTATAAGATTTGGGATACTTGTATCGTTATGAGCAACAAGATACAATAACTTATTCAATAATAGGCAATCTAGCTCTACAAAAGTGTAGAGGTAGCAACTTACAACAATTGTAATTGAATTTGAAAACAATAATGTACTAATAAAATTAAACTCGCACAATGAAGTTTTGAGTTAGAGAACTTGCCTTTAGCACAAGCTAAACCTTACAACTTGAATCAATACCCTATACATATGTCATCATGACATAATTAGTCATTACCAACATTTTATATCTATATAAACAAATATATACATCATGTAGGTCAAATCACCCATTCATATAATTAAACTATGTTAATACTAGTTAACGCTTAATAACATGCTCATTCATAGTTTAATACTACTGAAATCATCATTTAGCATTCATATTATTAACACATAACCTTTATTTTCAAAATTTGTGTAATAAACTAAAACTTCGAGAACCTTACGCTAACTTTCGTATTTGCTATTTCCACGATTTATATTGTGGTTGGTCTTTTTGCATATTTGAAGTTAAGGACATACATGAATCACGAGCCATCATCGATTGGTGACTGACGTGGCACCTAAAGATCATGTGGCTTGAAACTTGTCTTCTTTGGTAGCAGTACAAGCTGATTAGTCTGAGTCGAGAACTTCGGCGACCAAGCTCGACAACAGCATGAACAAAAGCTAAATTGGCCTACAAGCTCCAATCTAATAGACTAATTAACATGTAATTTACACATAGACTTCATGTAAACATATTGTGAAGACTTCTAACATGTTTCTACCCATAAAATAACATAAACATCAAATATACAACACCCAATTTCAATGTTTTTGGCAAAAACTCTATTTTTGACATTTTTAATGGAAATCAACACCGTGATTTTGTTTTTCAATCAAAATAGAAATTTCAAAACACCATAGTTATGATTATACATACTCTATCAAATTCAATAATCAATTTATCAGTTTAACAACTAATTAAACCTTAATTTCTACTTTAAACTAAGCCGTATTCATATATATTTTTCTTATGAACTCACTTTGTGATATACTTTTCTTCACAATTTACATACATACATAAAGAAGTTGATTATAATCATACATAATCTAAAAAAATAGTTTTACAACAACAATCATCATCTAAAGCTATATACACAAGAAATTCATCATCCATAATTATTTACAGAGAACTTTTTGGAGAAGAAAACTAAACTTTAAAAAATAAAATACAAGGATTAATATCCTACCTTTGATTAAGAAGATGATACTCTAGAGTTTAGAAGAAAATAGTTATGATTACAATATTCTTTTTCCCAATTCTTTTCTCAATTTCTCTAAACTTCTCTCAACTTTTCTCTCTGTATTCTTCTTCTTCTCTTTTCTTCATCTGAGTCTTCTTCCTAACTCTAGTCTAACTAACGTAGGAAAAATATAACGTATAAGATATAATATATATTAAATATATAATATAACTCTAGCTATAAATTATATCAGTTATGTTAGTTTTGAAAATCAAAAGCCATAAGGCTTGTTTGGTTAAGCTAATAAAAATAACCCATTAACCCTTACACCTTGTTTGACAAATCTAACTAAAACAAATGGATTAATCCTTATACCTTGTTTGATAAAACACTATTAGATTAAAGACTTAATATGCATTAAGACTTGTTTGACCAAAACTAAATTAAAGTCCTTTAATTTATTTTAGTAACTCCTTTATAGCAAGGTTATTAGTCATACTTCTACTTAATTAATTAATCAATTAAAATATTAATCTATTAAATTACTTTAACACATAATTTAATATCACATAACTATAATTTCTTTTATAATTGTAATTTTATTTAAACCAACTAATATTTTAAATTATAAATTCCCATTTAAAATATTATAATTTATTTAAATCACTATAAGCTCTCTAGCTTACTTATTAAATTAAATTGGTATATAATCTCATAACAATTAATTTTCTTAGCTCCTTAATTATTTATTCAACAAATAATTAACTAAACCACATCAACTCAAATTGCCATTAAATACTTATATAATTCAATAAATATTTAATATTGTAAATAAATATTTAATATTTAATATTTAATTATTTATTTAACAAATAATTAACTAAACCACATCAACTCAAATTGAACAATTATTTATTCAACAATAAACATATCCATTAAATACTTATATAAATCAATAAATATTTAATATTATACATTAAAATTCTGGAATGTTACAATCCTACACAAGGAAGTCCCCAACGAGAGGCTCGGGGCTCTTTACTTATAGCTCTGATACCAACTGTGACAACCCCAAAATAGGTCCAATCCATCCAACCTATTTTGAGTCGCCAAATACATGGTACAGAAAACAACAACAACTTTATTACTACAATTATCGTGCAAAATACAACAACACATATGTTGTGAGTTTTGATACAAATATATACCAACTGTGACTCTCATCCCAACCTTGGATAGCACGTCATAATGACACCTTACATAAAGTTAGTCAATAACAATTTTAGAAATTAAAATCTTTGGAAAATGCTCAAGGAAACCTTCGTACATGGGAGGCCATGCGTCTACGTTATGATAGATATCATATACCCATAGAATTATCCTTGGTTGACCCAATAGACCCCAAAGAAAAATGAGAAGATTGCTATCATATTCTTTCCAATGGTGAGTCTTCTCTTGACATATCATTATCTCCACTGTCTCTAATTGAGAATTATACTTCAACCAAACACCAAGATTATATAGATAGTGCTCGTAGATATACTCAGCAAGTGGATGCGCACAACCCTGTCTTATAATAACACGAAGTTGCATGTCGTTAGACATCTTGTATGATAGTGGCAAAACACCCTTCCAACGTTGGGTTTGCCTCACCCTATTTGATTCACCAAATATAACTACTAAATGATGTATAAAATACAACACACTTTTCTATACTGTTTAGGGAGAACCTCCACAGCTAGAGACCACCATTCTATTCGCCTGTTACCCCCGCTCAACCCAACTACACTCTTATTACCTGAAAGGAATTGTGAAGCAAAAGGGTGAGCATAACTAGCCCAGTAAAGAATATCATTACTAAAGATAAATAAATTATCAATAGCCTTCGTCAGTAATAAATTAGAGATTTAGAACATATGGTAGATGATAAAACTTTTCAACCATAGTTGCAGCGAAACGAGCAATCCATTAGAAGAGTCAAATAGACCATACAGTCTATTATATTCTCCATGTTAAAAGACCACCAACAATGTTTTATCCCTGTAACATCAATCAACAGTTCCGATCCACAATCATGTGAATAACTCATAATCATAATTGTGGTTCTAAATTCCTCTTCTCATCCAGGACGAAGATAATTTTCATCACCTGTCTTTACCTGAAACATCAAAGATCATGGTTATACCAAATCACAGTTCCAGTTCATAATCATACTAATAAATTCATCTTTACACTACGGGCCAAAGATATTCGTCAATAGTTCATCTTTGCACTACTGGCCAAAGATATTCAACAATAGGTCATCTTTGCACTACAGACCAAAGATACTCAACAACAGATCATCTTTGTACTATAGTCCAAAGATATTCAACAACAGATCATCTTTGTACTGCAGGCCAAAAATATTAATATCTCAAATAAATATATAATCATTTCAGAATTTATATAAACAATAATTATAACCATGTTGATCAATTCACCTTTGCACTTAAGCTAAAGATATTCAATTATAAATTCAATGGTCATGATCATACCAGTCAACAATTCAACTTTGCACTACTGGCCAAAGAGAACCCATAGTCACGATCATACCAATAATTTATCTATCTTTACACTCAAGTCAAAGAGAAATTTCATCATCAGGATTTTAAAAATGTTATATATGATAATAAAAATAATATGATCAACAACTGCATTTAATTTCAAGAGTAAGATTCATAAATCAACGATAATTTGGTCAGAAAAAGAAACCAATTTTGTCGTGAATAGTACCTGTGAATAGTAACTCGTGAATAGTACTCTGTATTCGTACATAGTACCGTATACGTAAATAATATCATATACATAAATAGTGCCATATACATGAATAGTGAAGTATACGTGAATAGTGTCATATACGTGAATAGTAACCCTGACACAAAAAGGTAGAAATTTCACAAAATAATCTATACCAATATTTCAGTATAATGATATTGAAAGAATAACATCATTATGAAGAAAATAACATCCCTTACCTCAAAATAACAATATTTCTGATTGTAATATCGGTATAAGGTTGAAGAAAACATGCTCTGAATAACAACTCACAAATTATCTAAATACTCACAAAATACGCTCGATAATATAGAGAGAGAAAGAGAGAAAACTTATTTCTGGTGTGATTTTCAATTCTAACTAAGCACCTTATTTATAGGAAAATGTTAGAACGCCGAAGCAGACTTGACCTGCTACCTGATGGTTTTACCTGCTACTATTTCCACCCACCACTTTTGAAATAGAATTTCAGCACATTTTCACCAACCAAAGGTGTGGCCCACCAATTCTAGAAATTTCCAAAATTATTTATAAATTCAGAAACTTCAACAATTTCTGAATCAGTCACCTCTTAAAATTCATAACAAATCATACGTTAATTTTTAATGGTTCAAAATTTGTGGACATATACTCAACGTATATATGTATAACATATCCAAAAATCACAATGATCCAACAGTCGGATTAAAAATTATAATTCACGCAATATATCTCAAGAACACTGATTTTTTGGATTATGAGTCCTTCGAACCAGATTCCTACAAACAGTCACCATGAACATTCCATAATGAATTTTTGGGTGATTCAAATTTCAACTATTAGCTTACTTCCAAGGCTTTCTTTTGATATATGGCTCATCTTCTAACTCATTATACACAAAGAGTTATTGATTTTACAAAATCAAGTAATAAACTAATTTTCTAAAAATTTCTAAATTTCGTTCTTCATTTCGACAAAATACTAATAAAACACCTCAGCATTAATTTATTCATTTATATCCACACAAAATAAATATTTCCTTATCATATAAATCAATAATTAATTATTCACAAATAATACTTCAGAATCACAATTATGACAACCAGGTCGTTCCCAGGAAAGAGGGGGCTTTCCGATAAGGATTTCTCCTTATTGGCGCGCAATTAGGTGACCAAACCCCTTTCCTAGACATAACTTCCTTAGTCATTGCCAATAATGCTCTCTAATAATATTATTCAAATACAAAATTATTGATCTGATAATGGAGATACTATGCAGTGACAATTATTGCACAACAATAATATAAAATATCAACGTAGCAATTACTAAATCAATAAAATAAAATATTGAACAGTAATTACTGTAACAATTATTGAGTAGTGCCTTCTTACGTAAGAATCAATAATTCAAAAAAAATGTAATATCTGGTGCACTCTCTTGTGCAACAACGCCAGACATTACTTTACTTTACCAGGGTATTCCAATGCTTTTAATGAGAAACAACTACTGTTGTTATTTATAAAAAACTCATACTTGTCGTTTTCTTCATCCGACAATTATTACATTATATGGGCCTACAAATGGTTGCGCTGTAAATGCGAATATTCCCCGACAACAAAAATATTCCACGACCAAACGAATATTCCCCGACAAAAATGAATATTTTATAACCACTTGCTTATTTTGCAAAATTTGCACATTTCACCCATAACTTTAAACTTTTATCAATTTAACTATTTACTAAATAGAAAAAAATTGAATACTTTTATTTCATAAAATTCGTGGTCTTACAAGGATGTTAGGCAGAGAAGAAAAAGGAAGAATGTTAGGCGTTCTATCTGTTTTTTTTCTTCCTCTGTTTCACTATAAAAGGGAGGTTACCCCTCCTTCCTCAACACACCATTTCTGTGACACCCCCAAATCCGGGTACTTCAATTCCACGGGATTTGGTGTTCAGTGTACAAATATCATCTATCTATCTACCCATAATAAATGCAAACCATGCAATAGATAGAATAAAAATCTTCCCTTTAAGGGTTACAACATCCGGATAATAATAATACAATCCCAAGTTAAACTAACCTTAAACATCTGTGCGGAATCATAAACAAATAAGTCTTAAACAACATCATTAACTCAAGTCTTAAACATAAATACATCATTTAATTAAAATAACAAGTCTTCATCACTTGTTAACCTTGCCCTTGCCTTTACTAGTGGAAGGTTCATCAGTTCTTTCGTTCTTAACTGCAATGTTATTATTAAGCAAGAGTGAGTACTATTGCCCACAAGTATAAGAATGAAATAACAATATAATAACATGCGAGTGAATCAAAGACATCTAAATAAAATCTCAACTTTTGAATCAAGAATGAAAGCAAGATTCAAAAGAATTATGAGGGTCATAAGACCTTGAACTATGTCCTAGGTTATCAAGGGTTATACTTGAAACCTTTAACAATCATAAGACTATGGACCTTTCTACTCGTACTTAGGGGGATCAGTGTAATAATCCAAATTTTGTTAATAATTAAATATTAATATTATTTTTCCTAAAATTATTCGGAGCGAGAAGCTACTTGGAAGATGAAGGAGTCTATTCGAGCGGAGTATCCGCATCTTTTGATAATTAGGTACGTTCATTCTTTTAATTCCGGGGACAGAATCCTTTTTAAGGGGTAGGTGATGTAATACCCGGTAAAAAATAAAAATAATTAAATAATGTTTAAATCCATTTTTTTTAATTGGGCTTTTCTTATGTGTGGGTCAATTTGTATGGACTATTATAAGTAAATGATTACATTAATTTGGGCTTTTAAAATTAATTGGGTTTAAATTATATTTGTGGGTAATAGTAAATCCTTTATAATTATGAGAATTAATAAAACCTAACCTACTAGAGCATTACATCACACGTTAAAAGAAAATAACGGGTAGCAGAGGCGGCGAAGAGACTCAATTGTCATAAGGAAAGAGAAAAGAAATTGGCAGATTTGATTATACATGTAAGTCTCTTTCGTTTTGTATTTTTTTATTATTCAAATCTGTGAGGATAGGTATAATAAGAGTAAGCTTGTTCACTCTATTATGCGGTACGTTGCTGAAACTATGGAGATCGATCTTGAGGATCTAGGTATATTCATGTTGGCTAGCCTCTGTACCTAAAATATGGTCATGCTTTTGAAGCATTTAAGTTAATTGTTAATGATCCTGATTCTATTCTTAATTCCCTCACGTGTGAAGTCAAAGAAATTAGTTCTAATGGAGTGGAGGTTTAGATGATGATGAATGATGTATATAATATATTAAATTTATAGTTCTATTAAAATATAATAATAATAAAAAAATGATTAGATGATAAATTATAATTTAATTTAGATTGTCTTGTAAAATTGATGTAATTGGAGGAATTAATTTCATATTAGTATAAACTATAATTATTAGGTGACTTATAATTGTATTATTGTTTTTTTTATTAGTTCAGACGAAGGGAATTTAAAGAGTTTTTTTTTGGAATATAAATTTTGGAGTATTAATAATTGATTTAAGGCGATGATTAAATGTACCTTGAATGAATTGCGAAATATTTTTGAGTTTATGAGTTGGATTGTTTTAATTTGAGGTGAATATGTTTAGGTTGCGAATAACATTTTGTATTTGATATCGTTGGCATTTGAGGGACTCTAACGGGTGATATTTGACTTCAGTGAATTATTTTGGTACTATATTAAGGTTCAGATTCCGTACTCTTTCTGCGATACTCTTGTTAAATTTGATTTGTTCGTTTTGTCGCTTGTTGGAATATCGTTATTATTTCACATAATTGTTTCCTGTGAAATAAATATATTAGTTTCCTTTTGGAGTTGATACATATGACTCGTATTTGTACTCTTTGAATTAGGTTATCATGTTTAATATTTATTTTTGATAATTGTAGAGCGGTACATGTTGTTACCTTCTTTTGAGACCTTGCGACCATAATTTGATTTGGTTCAACATGTACATATAGAACCCTTTTGTTAGTATTATATTGCATGTGTTGTGACATGGTATCCTTGTTAGAATATACCGTAGGGTATACCTGAGCTATAACAACCTATGGGGGTACCACAGACATGTCGTCTTGGTACGAGAGGCATGACACTTTTCGTGGCGGTGTGATTAGTCCATGACGTCTCCGTTTTGGGCTCCGGAGGAAGTGGGCTATTTGGTGTTTCGTTGTGGGAGGCGTATGGGTTAACCCTAGTTTTCTGTTCTGCGGATTGGTGATGTTTTGCCAAACACACCTATCCCATTTGCATATATTTGGATTCGCTGGCCAATGTGTGATTTGCCTATGTGGCATTATTTTGGTTGCCTGTGTGGCATCATTTGACTTGTTTGTGTGGCATTATTTTGATTTGCCTGTGTGGCAAGGTATATTTCTAAGCTCATTCGGTATTAAATAACTCCAGCCATTTGTTTCAGCCTATTATTTTATTGGATTAGTTTTGTTAGTTTCTGTTCAGTTAAAGTCATTGAGTTAGTTACTTCAGTTCGTTATTTCTTTATTCTTTTATTGATTTCGTCAATTATGTTGATTCAGATATATTCCATTCAGATCTTTGGATATTATATTTTCGTTCGTATTTGTACTTGAGGCTTTGTTCAGTATTTTGTCTCAATTATTTTCGTATATAAGTGGTATATCTTTTGTATATCTGTATCCGTACTGGGCAATTGGCTCATCTTTGTGTTTTTCTTCAATGGGTTTGCGAGGGGGTGTTTGAGGCTAATATGGTGAGAGTTTTGCCTTTGACCATTTAGGTTGATTCAAATTTTAAGTTTTGATTATTTTGACTCTATTTGGAGAATTGTATTTAGTACGCTATTAATGGATCACCACTATTAATATTTTGAGGTTATTAGTGCTATGTTTTCTTATTTTGAGGTTTGTTGTGCTTTGCACGTGACCTCCCTTTCCTTTTCAGGAAGGGGGTGTTACAGAGATGGTATCAGAGCTTAGGTTCTTTGTTGTAGAAAACCTATTTAGGTTTGACCTGTGAGTTGTGGGTAAACCATTGGGTAGACGTAGGAGTTTGATTCGATTTTGTTAATTGTTTGGTTGGTCTTTATTTTGACTAACTGTCGATTTCTTTTCTATTTGTAGTTGATTTGAGGAAAGTGGAATAATTTATTAAGGTGATTGAGTAATGATATTAGTTAAGAATTGTGATTTAATCATTGAGGTGAATAAAACTATACTTTGTGCATATAAGAAACGATCTTATATGAGAAGCGATTATGATATGAGTACTTATATCAGCGAATATTTTATATTGGAGAATTATTTGTTAGAGTTATTTCAGGTATCAATTATTATGAGATCTTAGAATTTAGAATTTGATTTGATTTGGGTTATTCTTTAAATTTTGTTAAGTTTGTGGTTAATTTGAGGTATGTGTATCGGTGGGATAATATGATAAAGTGAAAGCTATTAAATACTGAGGATCTCTTGTAATTTTGAGGAGTTGTAGAGGTTCGAGGTAATAAGATTAATCTTTTGGAGTAAATCAACTTTTCGATTATTCTAGTAGGATATTGAAATTATTTTATATGAAATTTCTTTGTGATAGTAAGATGAGATTTTGAAATTTATTGTGTTAAGGTTCGCACTAAGAGAATGATTGATTTATTGGATGATTAGATATATAATAAGTGACGAATCCAATATATTTTAAGAGATTTTGAAAGTTATAGTTTGCTCATTCAGATAGTAGGATATATGATTTGAAGGTGGTATGGTGATAAAGAGATCTTAGTAATAGTATATTTTTGGTGTAATATTAGTTGAGAACTAATTTGATTTGAGGTTATAATATTTTGAAGCTCTTGAGGACTTGGGGAGAGTTGGTAATATAGTTTGCATAGTTATTTTGTTTATCTGATGTCTTTAGAGTTTTGTATGAATTTATGTAAAATAAATAATAAAATAAAAATAATTTGTTAGATCTTTGTCATGTGGGGAACATAAACATTTTACGAGTTAAAGATAATTTTAAATATTTTGGGTATTCGAATCGTATTTAGATGAAAAGAAAATTTTGTGTGTTCCGAAGATTATGTACGTTTACAAGAATGAAACTCAAGGCTATTAACGGGGGGTCGCACCAACAGTTGATTATGTGATTTAATGCGAAGAACCTTACCAAGGCTTAGCACGATAGCTGACGAATCTTTTACAAGTTCATGGATAATTGCGTGGAACGATGGACTTACTAGACTTGATTGTTACAAATGGCGGCGCTACATCTTAATTAAAGTTTATGAATAATTATGTAATTTTAAATAAAAACTAAAATAAAACTATGTAACTTATTTGAATTCCGAGGACGGAATTATTTTTAAGGAGGGAAAAATGTAATAATCCAAATTTTGTTAATAATTAAATATTAATTTTATTTTTCCTAAAATTCGGAGCGAGAAGCTACTTGGAAGATGAAGGAGTCTATTCGAGCGGAGTATCCGCATCTTTTGATAATTAGGTACGTTCATTCTTTTAATTCCGGGGATGGAATCCTTTTTAAGGGGTAGGTGATGTAATACCCGGTAAAAAATAAAAATAATTAAATAATGTTTAAATCCATTTTTTTAATTGGGCTTTTCTTATGTGTGGGTCAATTTGTATTTAATTTGTGTGGACTATTATAAGTAAATGATTACATTAATTTGGGCTTTTAAAATTAATTGGGTTTAAATTATATTTGTGGGTAATAGTAAATCCTTTATAATTATGAGAATTAATAAAACCTAAACTACTAGAGCATTATATCACACACGTTAAAAGAAAATAACGGGTAGCAGAGATGCGTGAAGAGACTCAATTGTCATAGGAAAGAGAAGAGAAATTGGCGATTTGATTATACATGTAAGTCTCTTTTCGTTTTGTATTTTTTATTATTCAAATCTGTGAGGATAGGTATAATAAGAGTAAGCTTGTTCACTCTATTATGCGGCACGTTGCTAAAACTATGGAGATCAATCTTGAGGATCTAGGTATATTCATGTTGGCTGGCCTCTGCATCTAGAAAATATGGTCATGCTTTTGAAGCATTTAAGTTAATTGTTAATGATCCCGATTCTATTCTTAATTCCTCACGTGTGAAGTCAAAGAAATTAGTTACGATGGAGTGGAGGTTTAGATGATGATGAATGATGTATATAATATTAAATTTATAGTTCTATTAAAATATAATAATAATAAAAAAATGATTAGATGATAAATTATAATTTAATTTAGATTGTCTTGTAAAATTGATGTAATTGGAGGAATTAATTTCATATTAGTATAAACTATAATTATTAGGTGACTTATAATTGTATTATTGTTTTTTTTATTAGTTCGGACGAAGGGAATTTAAAGAGTTTTTTTTTTGGAATATAAATTTTGGAGTATTAATATTTGATTTAAGGCGATGATTAAATGTACCTTGAATGAATTGCGAATTATTTTTGAGTTTATGAGTTGGATTGTTTTAATTTGAGGTGAATATGTTTAGGTTACGAATAACGTTTCGTATTTGATATCGTTGGCATTTGAGGGAGTCTAACGGGTGATATTTGACTTCAGTGAATTATTTTGGTACTATATTAAGGTACGGATTCCGTACTCTTTCTGCGATACTCTTGTTAAATTTGATTTGTTCGTTTTGTCGCTTGTTGGAATATCGTTATTATTTCACATAATTGTTTCCTGTGAAATAAATATATTAGTTTCATTTTGGAGTTGATACATATGACTCGTATTTGTACTCTTTGAATTAGGTTATCATGTTTAATATTTATTTTTGATAATTGTAGAAGCGGTACATGTTGTTACTAGTCTTTTGAGACCTGCGACCATAATTTGATTTGGTTCAACATGTATATATAGAACCCTTTTGTTAGTATTATGTTGCGTGTGTTGTGACATGGTATCCTTGTTAGAATATACCGTAGGGTATACGAGCTATAACCACTGTGGGGTACCACAGGCATGTCGTCTTGGCACGAGAGGCATGATACTTTCTGTGGCGGTGTGATTAGTCCACGGCGTCTCAATTTTGGGCTCCGAAGGAAGTGGGCCATTTGGTGTTTCGTTGTGGGAGGCGTATGGATTAACCCTAGTTTTCTATTTTGCGGATTGGTGATGTTGTGCCAAACACACCTATCCGATTTGCATACATTTGGATTCGTGGTCCAATGTGAGATTTGTCTGTGTGGAATTATTTTGGTTGACTCTGTGGCATCATTTGACTTGTCTGTGTGGCATTATTTTGATTTGCCTGTGTGGCAAGGTATATTTCTTAGCTCATTCGGTATGAAATAACTCCAGCCATTTGTTTCAGCCTATTATTTTATTGGATTAGTTTTGTTAGTTTTTGTTCAGTTAAAGTCATTGAGTTAGTTACTTTAGTTCGTTATTTCTTTATTCTTTTATTTATTTCGTCAATTATGTTGATTCAAATATATTCCATTCAGATCTTTGGATATTATATTTTCGTTCGTATTTGTACTTAATGTTTTGTTCAGTAATTTGTCTCAGTTGTTTTCGTATATCAGTGGTATATCTTTTGTATATCTGTATCCGTACTGGGCAATTGGCTCATCTTTGTGTTTTTCTTAAAATTTGGTTTTTGCGGGGGGTGATTCAGGGCTAATGTGGTGAGAGTTTTGCCTTTGACCATTTAGGTTGATTCAAATTTGAAGTTTTGATTATTTTGACTCTATTTGGAGAATTGTATTTAGTACGCTATTAATGGATCACCACTATTAATATTTTGAGGTTATTAGTGCTATGTTTTCTTATTTTGAGGTTTGTTGTGCTTTGCACGTGACCTCCCTTTACTTTTCGGGAAGGGGTGTTACAATCAGCCCTTAGTACCATACTGTGCACAATATCTTAATGCTAACGCATAAGTAAATCGCTTTGCAGGGTTGTTTAGCTCAGTTTGACATTCGAGTCCACACCAAAGGAAGTTTGGTTTGGATAATTCAATAAGGGTTCTGAAATTTAGAACGTTCATCAACTAAGGACTAGTTGAATCAATAAAGTTCACTAGTCTAATAAGGTTCAACAATAATGATATTCAATTTGAATAATAATCTCAAGAAGTATACAATAGAACAATTATTGTATAACTGAATCATGCTTTGAAAAGATAACCAATCTTTAATATAACATTTGAACTTGAATAATAGAATTGATAATTTACTTGAGGTAAATAATAAACTTAAACAATAATGACAAGTAGGGTTAGGAAACTTACCTCGTGCGTAGATTACACTTTAACTAAACTCGTTCTTTGAATTTAATCCTACATACCATTCACATTCACAATACCAGTTAATTATACTTAACTAATTATCATAAACTCATTTTCTTTGTCTACTTTGATTATTGACTATACTTAATCAAATTACCACTTTGTCACATAATTTACACTTCATAAATAACAAGCTAATTATGTATTCAATAGTTCAATCCACATGCAATTATGTTATTTACATGTTAAACATCTATTTTTTACATCACATTATATTTCTAACATGTTTACATGTTCATTACATTAAGTTACTAACACATTGCTAGACTTAAACATTTTAAAAATTCCATTTCGTACTTTTTACGGAGAGTGGTAGCTGCATTTCATTATTATTACCTTGATCTTATGACTCTTGATGGCTTGATGGATTGCCATTACGGACACTCAGTGGCGGTGACTCGGTAGCCTTTGTGGCGGTGGTGGCGCTTCTGGTTGTGAGATATTTAGGCGTGAGACCTGGCCATGCATGCGAGGCGAACAGAAGCTGCTCTATGATTCATAAAATTGCGAACACGACCAAAAACTCCAATTTAAAATATTACTACACGAATTTAGACATACCCACATGTTATAATTCATGTATAATCATAACCCAACAATTATAAAGTGATTTTAACCTATGAAAACACATAATCACAGAATTAAAATCTATAATTTCACTGACTTTGATGTTCTTGAATGTTTTGAAAATAAAACATGAAAATTGTCACTACAGATTCGTTATAACACCGAATCCGTTTATTTAAACTTTGGTCTCTTCGTATCGACATGCATAACAACATACGAGTGTAAACTTTAGGGATAATATATGATGAATACATAAAATATCACGTATAAGGCCATAAGGCTAAAACCCATACTCTATAATTTTGTAGAAATCATATACGATATATTTTCATGAATTTGATGATATGGTTTACATAATATATATAATTAAATACGATGTGATAAGTCATAACACATATAAAACCCATAATCATTACTCCTATCCCAATTACAGAGGTTTAAACCAAAAACTATGAAACCCATTTTTATGAAAACTAAAAGACGTGAAGTAGAAATTAGGAAGGAGGAGATTACCCTGAGTATAATTTAGAAGAGGTGATCAATGATGATCCTTTCACAACAACCTGTTGATTACACACTTACAAATTTCTCTCAAGCTTCTCAATTTTCTCTCTGTAAGTTTTCTATTCTCTCTGGCTTGTTTTCTAGACTTAGGCAATAATGAAGAATGAAAAGAAGAATACGTATTATAAGAATTCAACAGACGCGCATAATGGTCAGTTACTCCAGTAGTGGGTAACTGCATCCAACTCCCCATAGGGCCTTGTTTGGCTAGATTAATAGATTTCAAAAATCATTTAATTTAATAAAGTTTTATCATATAGTTTAATTCATGTCACACCCACTTGCACAATAATTCATATATCTTATTTAATATAAATAAAATATAATAACTTCTCGTAAATTCACATAGTCATATATTTAATTTTCTCATTAATTAATAATGTCAAATTATTAACTCTCTAATTAATAATTAATTTAATTAAAATAACATCATGCTTAATTAAATATTTCATTTAATTCAATAAGTTCAATTAATTACATACTTGAATAATAATTATTCTCCACATTAATGTAATAAATGTAACACATATAATTAAATTAATCTACCACAATTGCATCAAATAATTATTTAATCCAATAATTAAATCATCAAAAAATATTTATTTATTTCAATAAATATTAAAATAAATTACAAAATTCTCGTTCGTCACATCTTTCCCCCCTTAAAAGGATTTTCTCCTTAGAATCACGACTCAATAAATTCGACCCGTTAAATTCTCCCCCCTTACAAAGATTCTGTCCCCAGAATCGTTTACAAATAATTAAGTAAATAAATGAGGGTAATTCTTCATTATATTCTCTTCGAGTTCCCACGTAGCTTCTTCAGCGTTGTAGTTCCTCCAAATTACCTTAACAGAAGGTATAACTTTATTTCTAAGAACTTGTTCTTTTCGGTCGACAATTTGGACAAGAATTTCTTCGTAAGGTAAGTCTTTCTCAAAATGTAGGGGTTCATATTCAGTTACATGTTTGTAATCGGCTTTGTATGGTCGTAACACAGAAACATGGAAGACGTTGTGGACATTCTCGAGTGCTGGAGTTAAGGCTACCTCGTACGCGACTTCTCCGATTCTACGAAATACTTCAAAGGGTCCAATGAATCTTGGGCTCAATTTCCCTTTCTTTTAGAATCTGATCTTTCCCTTCCAGGGAGAGACCTTCAAGAAAACATAACTACCTGATTCAAACTCGATATTTTTACGATGTGGATCAGCGTATTTCTTCTGTCGATCTTGAGCCGCTACCAATCGTGCTCGGATCACTTTGACTATTTCTGCCATCTGCTGTACCAATTCTGGCCCTAGAAATTGTCTTTCACCGACTTCATCCCAGTAAAGCGGAGTTCTGCACTTTCTGCCGTATAACGCTTCGTAAGACGACATGCCAATGCTAGCATGGTAACTATTGTTGTAGCCGAACTCTACTAACGGTAGGTGATCATCCCAATTTCCTTTAAAGTCCATCACACAGGCTCTTAGCATATCCTCTAATGTTTGAATCGTTCTCTCGCTCTGCCCGTCTATTTGAGGGTGGTAAGCTGTACTCATTCGCAATTGCGTACCCATGCATTCCTGTAGACGTTTCTAGAAGTTTGATGTAAAACGCAGATCTCTATCAGAAATAATTAACACCGGCACTCCGTGTCTCGAAATAATTTCTTTTACGTATAGCCTTGCCAACTGATCCAAGTTGAATCTGATTTTGATCGGAAGGAAGTTTGCCGATTTCGTCAGTCGGTCAACGATAACCCATACTGCGTCGTAGCCTTTCTGAGTTATCGGAACGCCAACCACGAAGTCCATTGTAATATGTTCCCATTTCCATTCTGGGATCTCTAACGGTTGTAGCAATCCACTCGGTCTCTGATGTTTTGCTTTCACTTTCTGACAGGTAAGACACTTGGCGACACACTCTGCAACATCACGTTTCAAATTCGGGCACCAGAAATGTTGTCGAAGATCTTGATACATCTTTGTACTTCCAGGGTGAATCGAATATCGCGAATTATGAGCTCCGCTTAAAATTTCTTCCTTAATCTCTTATATTGGCGGAACCCAAATTCTACTTTCAAATGTTATTATTCCTTCTTTATCCATCTTAAATCTCGGTTCAATTCCTTTAGATATCTTCTTTGTTACCTTTTTGCATTCATCATCTTGAAGCTGAGCCTCCTTTACTTTATCTAGTAGAGTTGTACCAGATTGCATATGAAATAGCTTCTCATCGATCTCCATTGGATACTTCACTTCCAATTCTAATTTCTCCATTTCTACAATTAACTCCTTCTTAGCAGTCAACATCATTAATTTCTCATGACCCTTTCTACTTAAGGCATCGGCAACCACATTCGCCTTACCCAGATAGTATAAAATTTCACAGTTATAATCCTTAATTAATTCCAACCATCTTCTTTCGCATATTTAAGTCCTTCTGTGTAAAAATATATTTCAGACTCTTGTGGTCCGTTTATATTTCACACTTCTCCGCGTAGAGATAGTGCCTCCAAATTTTCAAAGCAAACACAACTGCAGCCAACTCTAAGTCATGGGCCGGGTATCCCTTCTCGTAATCCTTCAACTGTCGTGATACATACGCAATGACTTTACCGTTTTGCATCAGTACACAACCAAGTCCTTTATACGACGCATCACTAAAAATAACAAAATTTCCTGTATCATCCGGAAGAGATAATACATGGGCCGTACTCAACCTCTTCTTCAATTCTTGAAAACTCTCTTCACACTTATCCGTCCAAACAAATTTCACAGCTTTCCGAGTTAAATTCGTTAGCGGAGTTGCGATTTTGGAAAAATCTTGAATGAACCTTCTATAATATCCTGTTAATCCAAGAAAACTTCTTACTTCTGATGGCGTTCTCGGCTGATCCCAGTTAATCACGACTTCTACTTTTGATGGATCTACCGAAATTCCATTTTTATCGATCACGTGACCAAGAAATTGAACTCGCTCGATCTAGAATTCGCATTTCGAAAATTTAGCGTACAATTTCTCCCTTCTCAATACTTCCAATGTTAACCTCAAATGTTCTTCGTGTTCTTCTTTGGTTTTGGAATATACCAAAATGTCATCTATAAATACCACTACGAACTTGTCCAAAAATGGCTTGAATACACCATTCATTAGTCCCATAAATGATGCAGGAGCATTCGTAAGACCAAATGACATTACTAAAAATTCGTAGTGACCATATCGCGTTCTGAACGCTGTTTTCGGTACATCCTCTGGTCTCACCTTCAATTGATGATAACCGCTTCTCAAGTCTATCTTGGAAAAGTATCTTGTTCCCTTCAATTGATCAAACAGGTCATCGATCCTCGGTAATAGATATCTATTCTTAATCATGACCTTATTCTGTACTCTGTAGTCAATGCAGAGTAGCATTGATCCATCCTTCTTTTTCACAAACAACATCGGCGCTCCCCACGGCGATACGCTCGGTTGAATGTACTTCTTGTCCAACAATTCTTGTAGTTGCACCATTAATTCCTTCATCTCTACTGGTGCCATTCGGTATGGTGCCTTCTATATTGAAGCTGTTCTGGGCGCCAAATCAATCACGAAATCTACCTCTCTATTTGGTGGTAGTCCTGGTAAATCGTCTGGAAATACGCCGATGAAGTCCCTCACAATCGGTATTTCTTCTACCTTCGGATACTCTTTTCGACTGTCGACTATGTAAGCTAAGTATCCTACATAGCCTTGTCTCAACAACTTCTTGGCCTGTATCATCGTCAGACAACACGCTTGTCTAGGCGACTTGCTACCATAAAATACAACCTTTGATAGAGTCATAAGGTTAATATGTTTCTTTTGGCAATCAATTACAGCACCGTAATTGAATAACCAGTCCATTCCCAATATAACGTCAAATTCCCCAAGTCGAATAGGGATATGATCTACGTTCATGATATTACCCTTAATATCCACTCTACAGTTCTTATGTACATACTTAACAGGGATTATTTCTCTATTCGCAATTTCTATGTTCATGGGGTAATCTAATTCATTCTTAGGCAAATCTAAATTCTTAGCAAAATCATCGGATATAAAGGAACAAGTAGCACCCGAATCAAATAAAACATAATCATTAATTTTATTGATCGGAATGATACCTGACACCACATCACGGGATTGAACTGCATCTTGTACCGTCATGTTGAAAGTTCGGGCGGTCAGTCGGTTTGTTGCTGTTGGTCCGATGATGGTTAAGGTATTTCCATTGTTATTTCCCCGGTTTCCTCCTGATCCTGACCCTCCCAATCCCTGCTTGGGACAATCTCTTGCCAGATGGTCCTTCGAACCACAAGTAAAACAAGCACCCTTCTTTGGGTTTGGACAGTTTGGTGCTATGTGGCCTTCCTGACCACAATTGTAGCACACTATTTTTCCTTTCATACAAACCCCCAGACGGGCTTTCCATAAGTCGGCATGCTTGATTCTTTTCTTACGATTACCTTGCGATTCCCCGATGATGAGCTGTCATTCCATCTTTTCTTCTGATTGAAATTTCCACCTCATGTGACACTTCCACTGGCCTTGTTATTTCCTTCTCCTTCACTCTTCTTCTTCTTCTTTTGATCTTGATTGTACTTGGTCACCGCATCGCTCCCACCTTTAGCGAGGATGGCCTTTTCCAGAACTCCAGCAAATGTGTTTATCTGAAACATTGATACCTTGTTGTACACCCAAGGCTTTAGTCCTTGTTCGAATCTTCTGGCTTTTCTTTTGTCCGTGTACTTGATATGGGGCGAACCTTGCTAACTCGTTGAATTTAGCCGCGTAGTCAGGTACACTCATGTTTCCCTGCTTCAACTCTAGAAATTGAACCTCCATCTGGTTCTGTGAAATAGTTGGGAAATACATTTCGAAGAACATCTCTTTAAACCTCTCCCACGTAATTACACCTTCACTTCCTTGCACTTTGTTTGCTTGCCACCAGTAGCTAGCCTCAGACTTCAGCATAAACGTTGCAATAGTGGTCTTCTGGTCTTCTCTAACCCTAGCAACGTCAAAAACCTTCTCCATTTCCATAACCCACGTTTAAGCCTCGATTGGGTTCATGGAACCTTTGAACTCTGGCGGTCCCAACGCCTTGAAGTCTTTAAACATTGTGATTGGTGGAGCTTGAGGTTGGTTATTCATGGCTCCAGTCAGTAAGTTAACCAACTGCTGCACGGGATTAGTGTTGGCATTAGTGTTGGCATTATTGTTATTATTGGTTGACTCTTCCTGAGCCGGTTGACGTTGTTGTCTTCTCCTTGGTGATATTTTTCTATTAAATAAACGCTTATTAGAACTTTATTTATTTCTCTAAATAGTTAAGGCATTACTTAACAATTTAACATATCTCTTAACACATCATCTCAAACAACTTGATATATTTGCATTCAAAGCAAAGTTTTAACATTAAACGATAACATAACTGCTATTTACATCAACTATCCTGGAATAAAGAATCCACAGGATTTAAAACATTCAAATATTCTTTCGTTCATAAACACGACAGAATTTACATCTAAAAACTAATCAAGTTCTTCACATAATTAAATAAATCATATCACTGTCGATCAAGGTACTGATTAGCCTTGCTACGCTCCTCTTCTAAGATGCGATGCATCATCCTGCGATCCATCATGTACAATGGTAGTCCTTCGAACTAGATTGGGTACCTCAAAACTCGATCTTGGGTCTCATTCATTGCCTAGTTAAGTGTAGAGTACGTTTCCCCAATCTTCGCTTTCTTTGCACGACTATCATCCTCTGCGCACGACCCATTTCGACGCGATTCTCTTACCCAGCCTTCCTCTGCTATGTTCAGCCTTTCGGAGGTTTCCTTCAGTTCCTTCTTCAGTTTCTCTATCTCCTCGGTCTTATCTTCAGTTTGACCCTTCTCATGAACCAAATCTCATTCTACATTTGCCAGTCGAGAGTGAAGAGTCGAAATCTCCCTCTCCTTTTGCTCTAGAGTAATATGCTGAATAACTGCTCGCTTAGTCAAATCCTGGACCTCGTCTCGTAACTCCACGTTACGGTCGTATAACGTGTCATACATCTCAGCATCAATGGTGTACCGTGGTAACTCCTCTTCTTCCTCTTCCTCTTCCTCAACAAATTCCTCTTCAGGATCCTCCTCAGGATCAGTCTCAGGTTCATGCTCCTGACCAACAACGGTGATAAATGAAGATGATTCCCTCTGCACCAGCTGCTCCCTAACGACATGTATGTCTCGGGGCTCCTCCTCTGTCGGTACTATAGGTACACGGGGTTCTTCCTTAGTAGGTACTATAAGTACACGAGGTTCTTCCTCCTCAGCTTGACTAACTTCTCCAACATTCGACATCCTGACAACAAAATTTTAAGTTTTAGTTACTAAGTCGTATCATCTAACGCATACTTTAACACATAAACACATAAGGTCTTTTATTATCTTCAATGAATTACATAAATTCATTTCTTATAACTCGATAAGAGTTTTCCATTACTATCTTCTTTCTATAAGGCTACTACTAAGGTTATTCCCCACCTAAGGTTCATAACCTCTGACTTTGATACCAACTTGTGACACCCCAAATCCACGGTACTTGATTCCACGGGATTTGGTGTTCCATTATACAAATATCATCTATCTATCTACCCATGTAATAAATACAAACCATGCGATAGATAGAATAAAATCTTCCTTTAGCAGTTCAACATCCAGGATAATAATAATACAATCCCGGAGTTAAACTAACCTTAAACATACATCTTGGAATCATAAACAAATAAGTCTTAAACAACATCATTAACTCAAGTCTTAAACATAAATACATCATTTAATAAAAATAACAAGTCTTCATCACTTGTTAACCTTGCCCTTGGCTTTACTAGTGGAAGGTTCATCAGTTCTTTCGTTCTTAACTACAATGTTATTATTAAGCAAGAGTGAGCACTATTGCCCACAAGTATAATAATGAAATAACAGTATAATAACATACGAATAAATCAAAGACATCTGAATGAAAGCTCAACTTTTGAATCAAGAATGAATAACAAGAATCAAAAGAATTCTGAGGGTCATAAGACCTTGAATTATGTCCTAGGTTATCAAGGGTTATACTTGAAACCTTTAACAGTCATAAGACTATGGACCTTTCTACTCGTACTTAGAGGGATCAGCCCTTAGTACCATACTGTGCACAATATCTTTACGCTAACGCATAAGTAAATCCCTTTACAGGGTTGTTCATCTCAGTTTGACATTCGAGTCCGCACCAAAGGAAATTTGGTTTGGATAATTCAATAAGGGTTCTGAAATTTAGAACGTTCATCAACTAAGGACTAGTTGAATCAATAAAGTTCACTAGTCTAATAAGGTTCAACAATAATGATATTCAATTTGAATAATAATCTCAAGAAGTATACAATAGAATAATTATTGTATAACTGAATCATGCTTTGAAAAGATAATCAATCTTTAATATAACATTTGAACTTGAATAATAGAATTGATAATTTACACGAGGTAAATAATAAACTTGAACAATAATGACAAGTAGGGTTAGGAAACTTGCCTCGTGCGTAGATTACACTTTAACTAAACTCGTTCTTTGAATTTAATCCTACATACCATTCACATTCATAATACCAGTTAATTATACTTAACTAATTATCATAAACTCATTCTCTTTGTCTACTTTGATTGTTGACTATACTTAATCAAATTACCACTTTGTCACATAATTTACACTTCATAAATAACAAGCAAATTATGTATTCAATAGTTCAATCCACATGCAATTATGTTATTTACATGTTAAACATCTATTTTTTACATCACATTATATTTCTAACATGTTTACATGTTCATTACATTAAGTTACTAACACATTGCTAGACTTAAACATTTTAAAAATTCCATTTCTGTACTTTCTGGAGAGTGGTATTTCATTTTCTACATATTTACTGATCTTTCTTATTTATGGTAATGATATATATACGGACACACATTTGTTGTGGCAAGGTGGTTGCTGTCATGGGCGGATGTTTATCGTGAGGCTGAGTGCATGTGGCGGTGCGCGGCGAACGTAAGCGTTACTGTTGATTCGCGAAAATTGCGAACACCGATAAAAAACTCAATTTAAAATATTACTACACGAATTTTGACATACCCACATGTTATAATTCATGTATAATCATAACCCAACATTTATAAAGTGATTTTAACCTATGAAAACACATAATCACAGAATTAAAATCTATAATTTCACTGATTTTGATGTTCTTGAAGGTTTTGAAAATAAAACATGAAAATTGTCACTACGGATTCATTATAACACCGAATCCGTTTATTTAAACTTTGGTCTCTTCGTATCGACATGCATAACAACATACGAGTGTAAAATTTAGGGATAATATATGATCAATACATAAAATATCACGTATAAGGCCATAAGGCCAAAACCCATACTCTGTAATTTTGTAGAAATCATATACGACATATTTTCATGAATTTGATGATATGGTTTACATAATATATATAATTAAATACGATGTGATAAGTCATAACACATACAACCCATAATCATTACTCCTATCCCAATTACAGAGTTTAAACCAAAAACTATGAAACCCATTTTTATGAAAACTAAAAGACGCGAAGTAGAAATTGGGAAGAAGGAGATTACCCTGAGTATAATTTAGAAGAGGTGATCAATGATGATCCTTTCACAACAAACTGTTGATTACACATTTACAAATTTCTCTCAAGCTTCTCAATTTTTTCTCTCTGTAAGTTTTCTATTCTCTACGCTTTTGTTTTCTAGACTTAGTAATAATGAAGAATGAAAAGAAGAATCGTATTATAAGAATTCAGCGATCAAGCATAATGGTGGATTACTCGGTGGTAGGTAGCGCATCCAACTCCCCATAGGGCCTTGTTTGGCTAGATTAATAGATTTTAAAATCATTTAATTTAATAAAACTTTATCATATAGTTTAATATATGTCACACCACTTGCTGATAATTCATATATCTTATTTAATATAAATAAAATATAATAACTTCTAAATAAATTCACATAGTCATATATTTAATTTTCTCATTAATTAATAATGTCAAATTATTAACTCTCTAATGAATAATTAATTTAATTAAAATAACATCATGCTTAATTAAATATTTCATTTAATTGATAAGCTCAATTAATTACATACTTGAATAATAATTATTCTCCACATTAATTTAATAAATGTAACACATATAATTAAATTAATCTACCACAATTGCATCAAATAATTATTTAATCCAATAATTAAATTATCGAAAAATATTTATTTAATTCAATAAATATTAAAATAAATTACAAAATTCTCGTTCGTCACAATTTCAATATCAGAAATTCTGATTTTATAGTATTGTGAGTATTTCTCTTGAGTATAAGGATACTTTGAGTGTAGCTTTTTGTGCAAGATTTCTCAGAATAATATGTGATATTCCAGCTAAATCTATTTTCTACTAAGGTAAAGGATATTATTTTATTTCATTATTCGTAAGAAATATTATTATTTTCTTCCATACTCTGTAGTATGTAAGTAATATTATTTCATTCATATTCCCAATTCTACACTTATGTTGATAAGTATTGCTTCTATACACCTTGAAATTAGTAGAATATCCTTGAAATTTATACTTCATCTAGTATCGTTCACATAAATATTTTTCTTAACATTCTTGTAAAATTTTAATCTTTTTATGCCGGGGTACTATTCACCGGGTACTATTCATGAAGTACTATTCACTTGGGCACTAACTCGAGATTTGCGAAGCAAATCTAAAAGCTTTCAAAGGCTACTTTCCAATGGGAAGATTGGGAAGAAGTATAAATCAACAGAGCTTCAAAGATCAAGAGTTGCTGATGATTTCTATGTTGCAGAAACATTGAGTTGGTAGAATTCTAACGTTGACTCTACGAGTTCCACTTGAGCTTAAATAGAACAAGTCTCAGTGACAGTGAGACTAAAAAAGTGGAAGTGAAGCAACTTTGAAGAAGGACTTAAACAGATCAAAGTTTCACTCAACAAAGATGAGAATGCCACTTAAATTGGCATCTAAGCTAAGAGCCGAGAAGGACAAGGAGATAACATTCAGAAGAGTGGCAAAGCACAAGGCAAATCCTAAGAGCCACTCTACGATTCACCATGAACCCAAAGCTGAAGCAGAGCAAGTGCAGAACCATGTCTGCCAACATGATAAGAAGGGTTCAAGAAATGGTGATGGTGCACAGCTGACACTATATGAAGATGAGCAGAACAGAAGAAGTTCAGCTGCACCAAAGATGATGTGGTCCAGTCTCGAAGCAGAATGCAAAGAGGATCACACCAAGCTGCTAAGTACAAAAGATGATCAAGCTTAAAGACATCTTAGCAGCTCAACACCAACAACAACAACAACTACAACAACAAGAAGCTAGGGCCTGAGGGGTCCTTGTTCGGAAGGACTAAATGAAGTTCCAAGCCTCCTGGGCTTGAAGAGTTCCTAAAGAACTAGAGAAGTTCCAAAGGCTTTGGCCTTGAAGAGTTCTTAGTGAATGAAAGTCCCAAAGTCTTTGGCCTTGAAGGAATCTTAGTGATTCAGGGTGCTACCCTTCCTTAGTGGAAATCCTGCTAGTTGAAAGTAGAAGAGAGGATTAGGAGTTTGAGTCTCTGAACCACTTAAAACCCCTCGTGTCTTTTACTTTATGTCATTTACATTATGTATATTAACTGCTATAACTGCTATGTATGTTTTAACTGCTTACAACCGAACTAACTCTAAGAACAATGTATATATGATTATAAATATATCAATGAAGGGGATCTTTTACTTATTCCGCTGTGCTTGAAAAGATTCTTATGTTTGTCATATGCTAAATCATTAGCTATACAAAATAACAGAGACAAGTATTTGAAATTAAAAGGATCTATTCAACCCCCCACCCCCACCCCCTTCTAAATCTATATTGTGCCTACTGGGAACTAACAGTAATAAACTATTCAAAGTGATTGAACCATTCAACACATGGAATTAAGGTTCAAGAAACATTTATTATAAAAGAATGAACTAGAGAAACTTGTTTAACTATAAACAATTTAGAGTAAGCCAACAATGATTAGAATTACAATATCTTAAGATTTAAAACATGCTCAATGTAAATAGATGAGATTTAGAAGCTTCCACAATTATTATAAAAGTAGAGTTAAAGAACTTTCCTCGAGCATAAGCTATAATATTAAACTCACGTTCACCTACATATAGGTTTAGAACCACCCTTTAGTAGATATACTAACATTCACATTCCAACATAACATGCATTTCTAGTTAGACTTATTATTTTAGCACAAGTCTTAAGCTACCATACAAATATCAGAAATTACAAATGTTAACCTTCAAAACACCTGTTTACTATTCATCATGCTCACTAAGTTCTAATATACCACCTTCATCACTTACTAATCAGTCAAACTTTGAATTTATCAATTACATATCATGGTTCTGTTTTAGCCTTCTTACTACATGTTTGACACTTAATCATAACCTTAGACCAAGTGGTAAGGCTTCTCCAAAATCATAGCGGCTTGAGAAAAGGCTGCGCCTCGAGATCGGTGTATGCACACATTTTGCGCCACACAAGCTGACTCTGTGAGTTTTTAGCCTTGGCACCCGGTCAAATTCTGTTAGTGCTTAGACAGAGCGAAGAGACGGCTATGAGCGATGGCAGAGCTTTAGCCAACAACAAAACACAATTTCACCCACTAAGCGATAATATTAACACGTAAAATAAATATAAAACTATCATAAACATGTTTGTTAACATATTCCACCAATTATAACAATTTAACAACAACTAAAACTATTTTAATTTCTCAAATTTCATATTTTCATACTTAAACACCAATTTTCAGTTCCTTAGACAAAAAATTATCATTGTAAACACGATTCTTGTCCAAATAGCTTAATTCAAATTACGTTATCTTTGTTTCTTAATAGACTAGCATAATCAAGCCTCAATTCACACATTAACATACAAATTGGCCATCAACATTGGTACTTACATGAGCTATATGAAAAAATATACATACAAACATACATTGTCGTATTTTCCTACTGTTATCCGAATTTAGCATATAATTTCCTTGTCTAAACATAAACTCTAGTATTGTAATTACATACTAATGCGATAATACAGTCATATAGCAACAATTCGAAAAGTATGGAATTCACAGAGTTTGAAATTCATGCCGTAAAACTCAAATATATATATATATATATATATATATATATATATATATATATATATATATATATAACCAAGGTTTAGATAAAATACTTTCAATTAGCTTGTAATCCTTGCTAAAATCATTTGGAAATTGCTTACGTTCTCTCTCGATTCTCTCAACTCTCTATGAAATTCTCGGTGCTCTTAGCGAAATGGCGAACCCAGTGATATGCCTTATCGTAAAACAAAATAAAACCGATAACCTTAATATGCCAAATTTAATAAAATGTCGCCATTACAAAAACAACGTATATATTATAAATATACTATATTTTTTTTTTTATTATAAATTCAAAATTTTAAAATCCAAAAGCCATAAGGCTCCATTTAGCAAAACTCTTTAAAATTAAAGACTTAATATACTTAAGCCTTGTTTGGGTAAACTCAATTAAACTACTTTAATTTATTTTAATACTCCTTATAATATAGTTATTTGTCACACTATATTTAATTAAGTTTTCATACTTAATTCAAATAACAATTTATTAATTAAATCATTTAATCACATAACTCAATACAAATAATTAACCATCAAATTGAAATATCAATATAATAATAATTTCCTTAACTTATTAATTATTTATTTAACAAATAATTAATCAAATAAAATCAAATTAATTAAACAAATATTTATTTAATGATAACACATCCATTAAATATTTATATAATTCAATAAATATTTTAACATTACAATTTGAAATTCCAGTTATTACATATAGTATATAGAGTCCTCAACTCCTTGATATTTATCAGGATAATTTGAAAACTTTTCTGATATAATTTATCCTGCTATTTTGTTATATCTTAATAAGGACTAGAGTGGGGATCAAGTAGGATTCTACAATTCTAGCTCCAATATAATACTAATTTCTAATTAACTCTTTAATCAATTATAATTATAACTAATTCCACTAAATAATTATAATTACACTCTAGAATTAATAAAATTAAAATTAATTAATTAAATCCTTCCACTATTAGTATCTTGCAAAAATACCCCTCTATAATAATATCCATAAACGCGTTTAGGAATAAAACGGTTAACCCACTACGTTTACTGCTTATATCCTTGACTACATAATTTATACACTTTTGATCACACACTAATTTAATAAATTAATTTAATACTTTAGTAATTTGAATTACTAAAATACTTGGCCAAGATTACGGTGATCAACTAATAAATTATATCAGGGATATTATAATTTAATTGTAAGACTCCATCTTGAAAATACATATTCCTAATTTCATAACATATATCACCCAACATATTGATGTATTAATTGTATTTAAAATCTCACTCTTTAATATATTAAAGTGACATACATAATAAAATTAAGTTTATTATTCTCTCAGGATTAAGAGTAGTTGCACATTAATAGTAATTAAAAAAGTATTTATAATAACAGTAATTAACAAATAATTTTTCGTAACGATCCAGTTCTATGTATTTCAAAAATACACAAATACACTAGATTAAAGTCTTCACTTTACATGACTAAGACAAATCATCCAGTCAAGTGCATTACAATCTACTAGAATGGTTTGTCAATTTCCATCTAAGATTGAGAACAATATATTTCTTTAATTATACATAACATATAATTTATGTCTTATGTATATGACATTCCTTCATATACATAAATTATAAAATGTATAATTATAGACAAAATTTATGGCACATTTAATTATGCAAAATGAAATTAAATTTTATTATTAAAATAATAAAATAAATATCAACATTGGGTTTTTCTGGGCTTAAAACCTTACAGTACTACATTTCAACAACCCAACATAATACTCTATTTAGAAAAGTACCCACAATTCTCTCATTACTATTCAAAATAAGACACTTCTAAAGTAATACGCCTACCGAAAATAAGATTCATTCTCATAATAAGACTCTAACATATTATAAATATCCTATTAAAAATAGGATATTTTCCTTTCTATAATAACAATTATTTTTTAAATAGGATTCGAGGAGTAATCCAACAATTCCTTCCTCGACTCGAATCCCCAAATACTTCAACTCTATCTTTGTTACTGTCTCCGTTGTTGTCGCCAATATTATTTGCATGTCTGTATCACCTGCATAATTTGCATCATTTGTATCATCTAGAAAATGCACACTATACGCATATTTGCGTCGCCCGCACCATTCGTAACATCCGTATTATACGCATCATTAGCGTTATCCCCAACATCTGCAATGTGACGCCCTCAAAATAGGTTCACACAACCCATTCTGAGTCACCAAATACATGGTACAGAATTCGAATACAAACTTCATTAATACAACTGTCGTGCAGAATACGACAACATATACGCTGTGAGTTTTAATACAAATATTATCTTGTAGACAATATCCAAACTCAAATAAAATCCTCATTAAAATTATTATCACACTATTTTACAAAATATTGAGGACTGCTAAAATAACCATCTTGGACCATCACTATACTCCCCAACTAGTCCCAGTTATATTTTCGCCTCCTGAGAAGAACAATGGAACCAAAAGGAAAATGGTGAGCTCAACTAGCCCCGGTAAGGAATATTATGACTAAGATAATATAGAACAAATTATCTTTAGTCCTCAACAGGGAAAAATCTGATAGAATACAATAGATAACAAGTTTTAGAATACAACTGCAATGGAAACAACAATCCATTAGAAGAGTCAAGTAGAACATGATATCTATTATCTTCTATAATTTAAAAGTCCATCATCAATATTTTATCCCTGTAACATCATTCAATAAATATTTCAAATCAACGAATTATCCATGCACTACGGGCCAAGGATATTCGTTAGTATCATCAGTGGTTATGATCATGCCAAACACATGTCCATCTATGCACTACGGGCCAAAGAGGACTTTCATCAAAAACCTTATCTGTAACATTAAAGGTTATGATTATACCAATACACAATTTCTGGTCATAATCATACCAATTAACAGTCCATCTTTTCACTACATGGGTCTCTGGAGTTTTTAACTCTATCTCCGTCCTTTTTAAGTCATACAAAATGGGTCTTTGCGTTAACAACATCGCACTCGTACCTGCATATGATCTTCTACTCAACACGTCAGCTATTACGTTCACTTTTCTAAGATGATATTGAATGGTATGGTCGTAATCTTTCAACAACTCGAGCCAACGTCGTTACCGCATGTTGAGTTCCTTTTGGGTGATGAAATATTTGAGGCTTTTGTGATTTTTATAGATCTCCACTTTCTCCCTATACAGGTAGTGCCTCCAGATCTTTAACACGAAAATGACTGCTGCCAACTCTAGATTATGAGTAGGATAATTCCTCTCATATTCTTTGAGTTGTCGTGAGGCATAGGCTATGACTTTCCCATGTTGCATGAGAACACATCCTAAACCTTTGCTTGAAGCATCGTTGTAGATGACAAATCTCTCTGAACCTGATGGTATTGTCATAACAGGTGCTGAAATGAGTCTCCTCTAAGCTCTTCTCATATTCCTCGCTCCATCCGAATTTTGTATCTTTCGAGTCATCTGAGTTAATGGAGTAGCGATTCGAGAAAATCCTTCCACGAATCTCCGATAATAACCAGCCAAGCCTAGAAAGCTACGTATTTCGGTTACTAACTTTGGTTGCTCCCAACTTTGTATTGCTTCAATTTTTGTCGGGTCAACTGATATTACGTACTTTGATATCACGTGCTCAAGAAATGCTACTTCCTCAAGCCAGAACTCGCATTTCTTCAATATGGCATATAACTTATTTTCACGAAGCTTTTGGAGTATCAGCTTCAAGTGTTGCTCATGATCTTCACGGCTTTTGGAGTAGATGAGGATGTCATCAATAAAGACAACAACAAAATGATCCAAATATTCCTTGAATACTCAGTTCATCATATCCATGAAAGCAACAGAAGCATTAGTCAATCCAAAAGACATGACTAGGAATTCAAAATGCCCGTACCGAGTTCTGAAAGCAGTCTTTGGAATGTCATTAGTTTTAATCTTTAACTAATGATATCTGGAACGAACGAAGATCGATGTCTGAGAAGTATTTAGCACCTTGCAACTGGTCAAACATGTGATCATCAATGCGAGGTAACGGGTACCTTTTATTGATGGTGACATGGTTCAACTCCCGATAGTCAATGCAAAGCCGCATACTCCTATCTTTCTTCTTTATGAATAAAATAGGAGCACCCCAAGGAGATGTACTAGGACGAATGAAACAAATATCCAACAACTCATGTAGTTGAGTTTTTAACTCCTGAAGTTCAATAGGAGTCATTCGATATGGGGTTTTAGAAATGAGTTTTGTATCGGGTTCAAGTTCAATACAAAATTCAATTTCACGCTCTAGGGGTAGGCCAGGAAATACGTCAGGAAATTCATTAACAACAAAAAATATTATTCAAATCTGGAGTATTTTGGTCAAGTCCATGACATGGGTTAAGAAAGCTTGACATCCGTTTTTCAATAAACGAATGACTTTATGGCTTGATATGACAGTGATTGACTTTAGTGGTTTAGTTGATTGAATTTGCATAACAGTTTGGTTAGGAATATGAAAACTAACAACCTTACGAAAATAATCAATTTTAGCATGATGAGTAGTTAACCAATCAATCCCTAAAATCACATCGAATGTAAGTATTTTCAAAGCGATTAGATCAATAGGTAATAAGATGGTGCCAATTTGAATCAAGCAAAATTTGTAAACTATGGATGTAATGAAGGTTTCTCCTAACGGAGTGGACCAAATCCCATTCTACATTTCCCAGTCATGAGTGAAGAGTCGAAATCTCCCTCTCCTTTTGATCTAGAGTAATATGCTGGATAACCGCTCGCTCAGTCAAATCTTGAACCTCGTCTCATAATTCTATGTTACGATCGTATAGTGTGGCGACCCCAAAATAGGTCCATTCCATCCAACCCATTTACGAGTCGCCAAATACATGAGTGCGAAACAACTACAACTTTATTATCACAACAATAAAAGCGTGAGTTTAAATACAAATATTATCTTCTAGACAATATTTATACTCAAATAAATCCTCATCACATTATTGATACATTATTTTACAATAATGGTGAGGACTACTAAACAACTCTCTCTAGAACCTTCATTCCATACCCAGAGCTAGTACTCGCTACATTCTCGCCTCACGAGAAGAAAAATGGAACAACAAAGGAAAAGGGTGAGCTCAACTAGCCCGATAAAGAATGTTATGACTAAGATAATATACAACAAATTATCGTTAGTCTCCAACGAGGAAAAAAATCGATAGAATACTGATAAACAACAAGTTTTGGATCAATATTCGCATGTGAAATAATAATTCATAGAAGAGTTACGTAGAGATGAAATCTACTATAATCTATGAATTTAACGATCCATCATCAATATTTTATCCTGTAACATCAATCGATATTCATCTCAAATCAAATATTCATCTTTGCCTTCTGGGCCAAAGATATTCATCAATCGGTCGTATTCATCTCAACACTGTTCATCTTTGCACTAAAGGCCAAAGATATTCATCGATCGGTCGTATTCATTTAAACACTGTTCATCTTTGCACACTGAGGCCAAAGATATTCATCGATCGGTCGTATTCATTTAAACACACTTTCATCTTTGCACTTCTGGGCCAAAGATATTCTTGAAATCATTCATCTTTGCACTTCTGGCCGAAGATATTCAATAATATCATCATTTAATATCATCGAGGATGATGAAAATATTTTTAAAAAGCGAATCGGTGAAACAAAATGACAAGGATTAAGGATTAAGGATTAGTACTTTGTTTTATCCATGTCAACAATACCTCAAAAATAATCATAGTGGTGTAAAATTGAGAATGATCAAAACATGGATCTGATCAAAGCTAGTATCGAATAGATATTTTAGGCGAAAAGAAAAATTTTCATTTTTAGGATTGAATAGTCTTGATATCGTGAATAGTCAGTAGTATCGTGAATAGTCTTAGTATCGTGAATAGTAACTCAAACACCAAAAGATAGAAATTCCAAAAAAAACATTTTCACGCTTACATGAATAGTACTCGTGAATAGTAACTTCGTGAATGAATAGTAATTCATGAATAGTAACTCGTGAATAGTAACTCATGAATAGTAACCCAGAGCATGAAAAAGTTCAAATTTGATAAAAGTACTGACCGATATTTGACGTAATGATATTGAAGAATTAATATCATTTGAGAAGAAAATAACATCCTTACCTCAAAGAATCGGGACTTGGAAGGAAAGGTCGGAAGTGATCTTTGAATGAAACTTATCTTTGACAACAACTCTCAAAGTATCTAAATACTCACAAAAAATCGCTCGATAATATAGAGAGAGAGAGAGAAAACTTTGTTTACGGTGTGATTTTCAATTCTAACTTAGCCCTCTATTTATAGGAAAATGTTAGCCGTAGAAAGCGAGACTTGACTGCTACACGATGGCTTTACACCGCTACTATTGCCACCCACCACATTTGAAATAAAATTCAGCACATTTCTTCACCAACCACAAGTGGGGCCCACTCAATTCTAAATTTTCCACCAAAATCAATTATAACCACGATTTAGAATCAGACACCTCTTAAAATTCATAACAAATCATTCGTGAATTTTTAACGGTTCAAAATTTGTGGACATATACTCAACTTATGTATGTATAACATACCCAAAAATTACCACAATCAGCGGTCGGATTAAAAATTATAACCCCATAATATATCTGAAAACCCACGATTTAATTTTAATACCTCGATCAGATAAAATCTTGATAAAACACCTCAACATAATTTCTTCATTTATAACCACATAAATAAATCCATCATTTATATCCACATAAAATAAATATTTCTTTATCATATGAATCAATAATTAATTATTCACAAATAATATTACGAGAATCACAATTATAATGACGGTAGTTCCGAGGGAAGAGGGGCTTTCGATAAGGATCTCTCCTTCTTGGTGGCATGATTAGGTGACCAAACCTCTCCTTAGGCAGAACTTTCTAGACATTGCCAATAATGTTATCTAATAATATTATTCAAATAATATGAATTATTGATCGATAATGGGAAATCTTGTGCGGTGACAATTATTGAAGCAATGATAATATAAAATACCAAATGACAATTATTGAATCGATAAAATAAAATATTGAGCGGTAATTCGTAAAAATTATTGAGTAGTGCCTTCTTACGTAAGGATCAATAATTCAACAATCTTTTGTGCAATCTGGGTGTCTTCTCTTGTGCGACCACGCGTATTCTTGTATTTTAACCACCGGGTATTCAACGGTCTTAGCGGTAACAACTTCTGTAGTTATTTATAACCACCAAACTTTGTCGTTTTCCTCATCCAATCGCTTTTTAGTTATGGGGCCCACACATGCATTTGCTTGTGCGTAAATGCGAATATTCCCAGAAGCGATCTGAATATTCCACGACCAAACGAATATTCCCAAGCGATCTGAATATTCCACGACCAAACGAATATTCCCAAGCAAAAATGAATATTTTATAACCACTTGCTTATTTTGAAATATTTGCGTATTTAACCCTTAACTATCCACATTAATCAAATCAACCCTTACTATTTCAAAATAATAAATAAAGGAAATTCCTTTTTATTTAAAAAAAATTTGAGGGGTCTTCTGACCTCCCTCCTTATGAAATTTCGTCCTCGAAATTGGCGTACGTACAGTGTTTGAAAAGATGAGGATACCTCGCTTTCATTTTCGTTTCCAATTCCCGGTCATTTTCTCTATAGCATGATTCCTCCACAAAACTTTAACTTGTGGTATGACCTTTTTCTTTGCGTGGGACATGCTTCCTTCTATCCAAGATCTTGTGGTACCTCCTCATACGTTAAGTCTTGGCTATCTCGTCGGTTCTAACTTCGATAGCGTAGTTTGAATTCGTCCACATATTTACGTAACATCGATCGTGAAAAGCGTTATGAACAGCGTCATACTTGGCGGTAAAAGCGAGTCTATAGGCCACAGTTCCTATTCGATCGAGAATTTCAAATGGATTAATAAATCGAAGGTTTGAGCTTTCCTCACCACCTCACCGATTCTCGCTTTTAAAATAACAACTTCTTGCACCTCCTTCTTCAAATTCATCGACTCGGTGTGTAGCTTGAGCGACTTTAACTTTATCGATTAAAAGTCGATTATACTCGTATATCATCACGTACTCGTATATCATCACGTGGGTACCTAGAGTTTTCATCTCCATCTCTATTATTTGTATATTATCTGAAATTAGTCTTTGTGACATCGTACTTTCGTACTTGTATACGATCTTCTACTCAACACGTCGGCTACCACGTTCGCTTTTTCGAGGATGGCATGGTGAGAACATGTCTTTGAAATGAGTCTCCTCTTGAGTTCTTGAAGCTCTTCCACATTCCTTGCTCCATTCGAATTTTGTATCTCTACTGAGTTAGCTACGTTAATGGAATAGCGATTGAGAATATCCTTCAACGTATCTCAGATAATAACCAACTAAGCCTGAAAACTACGCATTTCGATTCTGAAGCTTAGGTTGTTCTCAAGCTGTGACTCATATCCCAACCTTGGATATGCGTCACAATGACACCTATCGATTTACTATCGCATGCGAATATGGCGTCCCTACGAGAGAAGTGCGGCTTAGGTGAATTCCACAAAGGAAGTCACAAGATAAAGGCTCGTGTACCAAATTCTATAGTTGAATTTTTAACTCACGAAGTTCAATAGGAGCCATTCGATATGAGATTTTAGAAATGAGTTTTGTCTAGGGTTCAAAGTCGATACAAAATTTAATATCGATCTTTGGGAGTAAAGCGATAAATTCTTGAAATCGTCGGGAAAAATCAATAACAACAAGAATATTATTCAAATCGGCGTGTCTTTATTCAAATCCATAACATGGACTAAGAAAACTTGACATCCGTAATAAGCGAATGACTTCATGGCTTGATATGAAAATGTTTGACTTCTGATGGTTTGATTGCTTGAGTTGAATAACGGGTTGCTTAGGAATATGAAAACTAACAACCTTACAAAAGCAATCAATTTTGGCGTGATGAGAAGTTAACGATCAATCCCCAAAAGCAAGTATCTTTAAAGAGATAAAATTAACGGGTAAGGTAATGGTGCCGACTTGAATCAAACAAGATTTTTAAACAACGGATGTAATGAAAGTTTCTCTAGCAGAGTCTCCATAAATAGGTCAAAGTCTAATTTCTCGTAGTCGAGTTCAAGCGTTGGCGTAAGCAAGAGATAAAAGAATGGGTAGAGGCAGGGGTATCTAGTAAGGTATAAACTTCGCAAGAATTTATAATTAACTAACCCGTGCTAACCGTTCGGGTTCTCGCATTTTAATGAAGTCACGACAAAGCGCTCTTCGAGAATCGTTGACTTTGACTTTTACGGGACATCCTTTTGAGTCACCGCCCCCATTGCACTAGGTTTTGATATCGTCTGATCTCGGCGATATGTCCTTCTTTTCCACAATTATAGCATACCTTAAAGCTGTTGTGGGCGGTTTGGTGATATATCCCTCTTTCCGCATTTGTAACATCTGATAGGTGGTCTTTCTCCTCCCTTGGAACCGATTGCTCTTTGGCTATTTGGCGTCTTCACATGGTGGTTGTTGAATCTCCTCTTTTAAAATCTCCTCGACTTCGCTTCTTCTATTTTCATGGCCACGATTACCACGGAGTGGTTCTACCGCCTTTGTCCGTATTCTTCTTTCTCCTTTGGTTATCGTTATTACGATGTATTTGCTATCTTTGGTATGATCACGGTTATGGTCCCTCGGTTGAGCGTACTCGTTATCTCGCTCTAACAATTGAGCCACATTTACAACATCTGAATAGAGAAAATTTATGAGAAATGAGATCTTGGCGTATCGGGTTTCAAACCTCTCGAAACATCCGCGTCATCGTTCCTCATTCTCCACCAAATGAGGTGCTGAACACGGATAACTCATAAACTTCGCCTCGTCTCTTGGGACACCGTCGTGTTATTATTGCTCCAATCTAATAAACTCCACTTCCTTCATATAGCCGAATACTTTCGGGGAAGTACTTGTCATTAAAGCTGTTTGAAACGTCTCCCATGACATCTTTGAGTGCGGTGAATGGAGTGCGCTTCTGATTCCCACCGATGTCTGCCTCGCCACGGAACATAAAAGTAGCGAATGGAACTTTACGTTCTTCCGTGCATCAAGACATCGAATATCTTGGTAATTTGCTTGACCCATGTTTTCGCCGTGATCGGATCGGCTTTCCCGAATGCTGGTGGTCCCTGACTCTTTGAGCTTGCTTGCATTTGTGACCACCCGTGAATTGCTATCATCTCCTCTGTATTTTGAACACGAGTCTCCTAAATGCGATTTTGCATGAGCGCAAAAACTTCTAAACATCCCTCGTTCATCATCGCTTTCGGTGGTGTTATTCACGGGAGGTACATTACCCGACTGTTGCACGTTCTCCTCGTTGTTAAATCTGAGGCATCTCCACGGTCTCATTTACACCACTATTAATATTCTCGATTCGACATTCTCAATTCTTGTCATAAAACAAGGGTTAATTAAGGAAATCAATCACATAATATCCCTATATCTTGACCAACTAACAAATAAGCTTAGGTAGGACACACTAGCAAAGGATTTACTCGTCTCTCCCCTCTAGTTCTATTCCCGATCTCACTTGGAGATCATATCCCTAGCTACGATACCCATTGTGGCGACCCCAAAATAGGTCCATTCCATCCAACCCATTACGAGTCGCCAAATACATAGTGCGAAACAACTACAACTTTATTATCACAACAATAAAGCGTGAGTTTAAATACAAATATTATCTTCTAGACAATATTTATACTCAAATAAATCCTCATCACATTTATTGATACATTATTTTACAATAATGGTGAGGACTACTAAACAACTCTCTCTAGAACCTTCATTCCATACCCCCGACTAGTACTCGCTACATTCTCGCCTCACGAGAAGAAAAATGGAACAACAAGGGAAAGGGTGAGCTCAACTAGCCCGGATAAAGAATGTTATGACTAAGATAATATACAACAAATTATCGTTAGTCTCAACGAGGGAAAAATCGATAGAATCTGATAGACAACAAGTTTGGATCAATATTCGCATGGTGAAATAATAATTCATAGAAGAGTTCGTAGAGATGAAATCTACTATAATCTATGAATTTAACGGTCCATCATCAATATTTTATCCACTGTAACATCAATCGATATTCATCTCGAATCAAATATTCATCTTTGCACTACTGGGCCAAAGATATTCATCAATCGGTCGTATTCATCTCAACACTGTTCATCTTTGCACTAAAGGCCAAAGATATTCATCGATCGGTCGTATTCATTTAAAACACTGTTCATCTTTGCACTCTGAGGCCAAAGATATTCATCGATCGGTCGTATTCATTTAAAACACTGCTCATCTTTGCACTCTGGGCCTATTCTTGGCGAAAGATATTCTTCGAATCATTCATCTTTCTCTTTTACTCTGACGGGCCAAAGATATTCAATAATATCATCATTTAAGGCGAGGATGATGAAAATATTTTTAAAAAGCGAATCGATTGAAACAAAATGACAAGGATTAAGGATTAAGGATTAAGTACTTTGTTTTATCCATGTCCAACAATACCTCAAAAATAATCATAGTGGTGTAAAATTCGAGAATGATCAAAACATGGATCTGATCAAAGCTAGTATCCGAATAGATATTTTAGGCGAAAAGAAAAATTTTCATTTTTTGATTGAATAGTCTTGATATCGTGAATAGTCTTAGTATCGTGAATAGTCTTAGTATCGTGAATAGTAACTCAGAGCACCAAAAGATAGAAATTCACAAAAAACATTTTCGCGCTTAATATGAATAGTACTCGTGAATAGTAACTTCGTGAATAGTAATTCATGAATAGTAACTTCGTGAATAGTAACTCATGAATAGTAACCCAGAGCATGAAAAAGTTCCAAATTTGATAAAAAGTACCAACCGATATTTCAACATAATGATATTGAAGAATTAATATCATTTGAGAAGAAAATAACATCCCTTACCTCAAAGAATCGGACTTGCCGGAAGGAATGGTCGGAAGTGATCTTTGAATGAAACTTATCTTTGAGCAACAACTCTCAAAGTATCTAAATACTCACAAAATCGCTCGATATATAGAGAGAAAGAGAAAACTTTGTTTACGGTGTGATTTTCAATTCTAACTTAGCCCTCTATTTATAGGAAAATGTTAGCCGTAAAGCAGACTTGACACGCTACACGATGGCTTTACACTGCTACTATTGCCACCCACCACATTTGAAATAAAATTCAGCACATTTCTTCACCAACCACAAGTGGGGCCCACTCAATTCTAGAATTTTCCACCAAAATCAATTATAACACGATTTAGAATCAGACACCTCTTAAAATTCATAACAAATCATTTCGTGAATTTTTAACGGTTCAAAATTTGTGGACATATACTCAACTTATGTATGTATAACATACCCAAAAATTACCACAATCAGCGGTCGGATTAAAAATTATAACCCCATAATATATCTCAAAACCCACGATTTAATTTTTAATACCTCCAATCAGATAAAATCTTGATAAAACACCTCAACATAATTTCTTCATTTATAACCACATAAATAAATCCATCATTTATATCCACATAAAATAAATATTTCTTTATCATATGAATCAATAATTAATTATTCACAAATAATATTACGAGAATCACAATTATAATGACCGGTAGTTCGAGGAAGAGGGGCTTTCGATAAGGATCTCTCCTTCTTGGCGGCGCTTGATTAGGTGACCAAACCTCTCCTTAAGCAGAACTTTCTAGACATTGCCAATAATGTTATCTAATAATATTATTCAAATAATATGAATTATTGATCGATAATGGGAAATCTTGTGCGGTGACAATTATTGAACAATGATAATATAAAATATCATATGACAATTATTGAATCAATAAAATAAAATATTGAGCGATAACTCTTGTGTAAAAATTATTGAGTAGTGCCATCTTACGTAAGGATCGATAATTCAACAATCTTGTGCAATCTGGTGTGTCTTCTTTGTGCGACCACAGCGTATTCTTGTATTTAACCCACGGGTATTCAACGGTCTTACTTGGTAACAACTTCTGTAGTTATTTATAACCACCCAAACTTTGTCGTTTTCCTCATCCAATCGCTTTTTAGTTATGGGGCCCACACATGGGTTGCGGCCGTAAATGCGAATATTCCCAAGCGATACGAATATTCCACGATGAAACGAATATTCAGAAGCGATCACGAATATTCCACGACCAAACGAATATTCCCAACAAAAATGAATATTTTATAACCACTTGCTTATTTTGAAATATTTGCGTATTTAACCCTTAACTATCCACATTAATCAAATCAACCCTTACTATTTCAAAATAATAAATAAAGGAAATTCCTTTTTATTTAAAAAAAATTTGGGGTCTTACCTTTTATTATCTTCAATGAATTACTGAAATTCATTTCAGTATAACTCGATAAGAGTTTTCCATCACTATCTTCTTTCTATAAGGCTACTACCTATGGTTGTTTCCCCACCTAAGGTTCATAACCTCATGACTCGATACCAACTTGTGACACCCCAAATTTGGGTACTTCAATTCCACCTGAGATTTGGTGTTCATTGTCTACAAATATCATCTATCTATCTACCCATAATAAATGTAAGTCATGCAATAGATAGAATAAAATCTTCCCTTAAGGGTTACAACATCCGAATAATAATAATACAATCCCAGGTTAAACTAACCTTGTAACAACCCCAAAATAGGTCCATTCCATCCAACCCATTCTGAGTCGCCAAATACATAGTGCGAAAAACAACTACAACTTTATTACAACAATTGTCGATGCAAAAAATACAACAACACATATCTTTGTGAGTTTGGATACAAATATATACCAAGCTCAGTAGCACGTTACAATGACACCTTACATAAAGGTATAGTCAAAAGCTATTTTAGAAATTAGAATCTTTGGGAAGTGCTCAAGGAAACCTTCGTACATGGGAGGCCATGCTTTTTAGGTTATGGTAGATATCATATGGCCCACGTAATTATCCTTGGTTGACCCAATAGACCCCAAAGAAAAACGCAGAAGATTACTATCATATTCTTCCCAATGGCGAGTCTTCTCTTGACATATCATTATCTCCACTTGTCTCTAATTTGGTATTATACTCCAAACAAACACCAAGATTATATAGGTAGTGCTTGTAAATATACTCAGCAAGTGGATGAGCACAACCATATCTTATGATAACACGAGTTTGTATGTCATTAGACATCTTGTATGATAGTGACAAAACACCCTTCCAAAGTTGGGTTTGCCTCACCCTATTTAATTCATCAAAAAATAACTATTAAATGATGTATAAAATACAACACACTAAAGCCCTCAATAAAATTATTTTCATACTCTTTTAGGAGAACCTCAACAACTATAGACCATAGATTCTATTCCTTGTTATCCCCGCTTTCAACCCAAACTACACTTTTATTACGAAAGGAATTGTGAAACAAAAGGGTGAGCACAACTAGCTCAGTAAAGAATATTATGACTAAAGATAAATAAATTATCAATAGTCTTCATCAGTAATGAATCAGAGATTTAGAACATATGGTAGATGATAAAACTTTTCAACCATAGTTGCGTGGAATGAGCAATCCATTAGAAGAGTCAAATAGACCATAAAATCTATTATCTTCTCCATGTTAAAAGTCCACCAACAATGTTTTATCCACAGTAACATCAATCAACAATACACGCCCACAATCACGTGTATAACTCATAATCGTAATTGTAGTTCTAAATTCCTTTTCGCATCCAAAGCGAAGATAATTTTCATCACTGTCTTTACACAAACATCAAATATCATGGTTATACCAAATCACAGTTCACATTTCATAATCATACTAATAAATTCATCTTTGCACCACGAGCCAAAGATATTCATCAACAGTTCATCTTTACACTACAGGCTAAAGATATTCAACAACAGGTCATCTTTGCATTATGAGCCAAAGATATTCATCAATAATTCATCTTTGCACTACAGGCTAAGATATTCATTAACAAGCCATCTTTGCACTACGAGCCAAAGACATTAATATCTCAAAGAAATATATAATCATTTCAGAATTTATATAAACAATAATTATAACCATGTTGATCAATTCACCTTTGCACCAAAGTTAAAGATATTCAATTGTAAATTTAATGGTCATGATCATACCAGTTAACAATTCAACTTTGCACTACTGGCCAAAGAGAACCCATAGTCACGATCATACCAATAATCTACCCATCTTTACACTCAAGTGAAAGAGAAATTCAACATCAGGGTTATAAAAATGTTATATATGATAATAAAAACAATATGATCAACAACTGCATTTATTTTCAAGAGCAACAATCATAAATCAACGATAATTTGGTCAGAAAAAGAAACCAATTTTTTTTTTCGTGAATAGTACCCGTGAATAGTAACTCATGAATAGTAACTCATGAATAGTAACTCGTGAATAGTAACTCATGAATAGTAACTCGTGAATAGTACTCAGTATTCGTACATAGTCATAGTATCGTAAATAATATCATATCGTAAATAATGCCACATACATAAATAGTCAGTATCGTGAATAATCAAGTATACATGAATAAGTACCATATCGTGAATAGTAACTCAGACACCAAAAGATAGAAATTCCAAAAAAAACATTTTCACGCTTCATGAATAGTACTTATGAATAGTAACTTGTGAATAGTAACTCATGAATAGTAACTCGTGAATAGTAACTCATGAATAGTAACCCCGAGCATGAAAAAGTTCCAAATTTGATAAAACTTGGATCGACATTTCAAAGATAATGATATTGAAAAATAATATCATTACGAAAATAATAATATCCCTTACTATCCCTTACCTCAAAAGAGCAGCACTTCTAACAGGATATCGGATATGACGATGAAGGAAACTTGCACTGATGAATATCAACTCACCAAGTATCTAAATACTCACAAATTACACTCGATAATCTAGAGAGAAAGAGAAAACTTTGTTTACGGTGTGATTTTCAATTTAACTTAGCCCTCTATTTATAGGAAAATTTTAGCAGACTTGACTGCAACTTTGATGGCTTTACCGCTACTATTCCCACCCACCACATTTAAAAATTTAATTGAGCACATTTCTCACCAACCAAAAGTGGGGCCCACCAATTCTAGAATTTTCCACCAAAATCATTTATAACCTAATTTCCAATTAGTCACCTCTTAAAATTCATAACAAATTATCGCTCATTTTAACGGTTCAAAATTTGTGGACATATACTCAACTTATATATGTATAACATATCCAAAAATTACAACGATCCAGCGGTCGGATTAAATATTATAACTCACACAATAAAGTTGTAAGAACACTTAATTTTATCTTTTAATACCTCCAATCGACAAAATCACGATAAAATACCTCAACATTAATTCCTTCATTTATAACCACATAAATAAATCCATCATTTATATCCACATCAAATAAATATTTTCTTATCATATGAATCAATAATTAATTATTCACAAATAATATTACGAGAATCACATTTATGACAATGACAGTCGTTCAGGAAAGAGGGGCTTTCAATAGAATTTCTCTCCTTCTTGGTAGCGCAATTAGGTGACCAAACCTCTCCTTGATGAACTTTCTAGACATTGCCAATAATCTTTATCTAATAATATTATTCAAATAATATGAATTATTGATCGATAATGGGAAATATCGTGCGGTGATAATTATTGAACAACAATAATATAAAATATCAACACGACAATTATTGAATCAATAAAATAAAATATTGAGCAGTAATTCATTGTAACAATTATTGAGTAGTGCCTTCTCACGTAAGAATCAATAATTGAAAAAATACTATCAATACTGCAGGTATTCTTCTCTTGTGCAACAACGCGTATTACTTTACTTTACCAATAGGGTATTATTCAACGGTGTTAATTGAGTAGCGATTACGCTGTTATTTATAAAAACTCAATTTTTATGCGTTTTCTATCCAAGCAGTTATTACATTATGGGGCCCACAAATGATCAACGCGTATCGTAAATGCGAATATTCTCCGACGAGAAAAAATATTCCACGACCAAACGAATATTCCCAAACAACAATGAATATTTTATAACCACTTGTGTATTTTGAAAAAAATTCATATATCACCCTTAACTTTAACTTTTATCAATTTAACCATTTCTTGAATAGTAATTATAAGAAAAATTGAATACTTTTATTTCATAAAATTCGGGGTCTTACAAACCTTAAATATCTGTGCGAAATTATAAATAAATAAGTCTTAAACAACATCGTTAACTCAAGTCTTAAACAAAATACATCATCATATAAATAACAAGTCTTCATCACTTGCTAATTTTGTCATTGCCCTTACTAGTGGAAGGTTCATCAGTTCTTCGTTCTTAACTGCAATGTTATTATTAAGCAAGAGTGAGCACTATTGCCCACAAGTATAATAATAAAATAACAGTAAAATAACATGCGAGTAAATCAAAGACATCTGAATAAAAGCTCAACTTTTGAATCAAGAATGAATAACAAAAATCAAAAGAATTCTGAGGGTCATAAGACCTTGAACTATGTCCTAGGTTATCAAGGGTTATACTTGAAACCTTTAACGATCATAAGACTATGGACCTTTCTACTGCGTTTAGGGGATCGACCCTTAGTACCATAATGTGCACAATATCTTAACGCTTAACGATAAGTAAATCCCTTTGCGAGGTTGTTCTTCTCGGTTTGACATTCGAGTCCGCACTAAAAAGAAGCTTAGTTTGGATAATTCAATAAGGGTTCGAAATTTAGAGCGTTCATCAACTAAGGACTAGTTGAATCAATAAAGTTCACTAGTCTAATAAGGTTCAACAATAATGATATTTAAATTGAATAATAATCTCACGGAGTATACAATAGAAATATTATTGTATAACAAAATCATACTTTGAAAAGAAAATCAATCTTTAATATAATAATTCAAACTTGAATAATAGTAATGATAATTTACTCGAGGTAAATAATAAATTTGAACAATAATGACAAGCAGGGTTAGGAAACTTGCCTCGTGCGTAGATTACACTTTAACTAAGCACGTTCTTTGAATTTAATCCTATATATCATTCACATACACAATACCAGTTAAGTATAACTTAACTAATCATCATAAACTCATTCTCTTTGTTTACTTTGATTATTGACTATACTTAGTCAAATTACCACTTTGTCACATAATTTATACTTCATGAATATAAAGCTAATTATGTATTCAATAATTCAATCCACATGCAATTATGTTATTTACATGTTAAACAACTATTTTAACATCTCATTATACTTCTAACATGTTTACATGTTCATTACATTAAGTTACTAACACATTGCTAGACTTAATCACTTTAAAATTTTCGTTTCTGAACTTTTTGGAGAGTGGAGCTACACGCACCTTTATTATCTTTTAGTACTTTCGTATTTGCTGTATTTGATGGCTATGCCTTAATGGGACTATTGGCGTTGGCGTTACTTTGTGCACTATGACTTGACACTTGGTCTTTGCGGTGCGGTGGCGCTTCGCTATTGAAAGTAAAGGCACGAAAGTCAGGCATGGCCACGGAATGAATCAACGAAAGCTTCGCAATTAGCGAAAAATTGCGAACCTGACAAAAAAACTCTAAATTAATTTACTACTACAAGAATTTAATCATACCCACATGTTATAATTCATATATATAATAATTATCCAACATTTATAAAGTGATTTTAACCCATTACAACACATAATCACAAAGTTTAAGCATGCAATTTCACTGACTTTGATGTTCTTGATGGTTTTGAAAATAAAACATGAAAATTGACACTACGGATTCGTTATAACACCGAATCCATTCGTTTAAAGTTTGGTCTCTTCGAATCAACATGTATAATAATATACGAGTGTAAAAATTTAGGGATAATATATGATCAACGCATTAAATACCACTTATAAGGCCATAAGGCCAAAACCCATACTCTGTAATTTTGAAATAACAAGTCATCATATAACGACATGTTTTATGATACTGATGATATGGTCTACATAGTAAACATGTTATACTACTCGAATTATTACACATATTCTTATAACAATCATCATTTCCTAATTCACAGAGACTTATAGAATATATGAAAGCCATTTTTATAAAAACTAAATGACGTAACTTTAAAATTTGGGAAGAAGGGATTACCCTTGAATACTCTGCTTAGATTACACAGGGTGACAACAATTCCCAATTTCTCACACTTCTTCTCCTTTAATCACAGTATTCACAATCTCTCTCAAAGTTCTCAAACTCTCTCTGTGATTTCCTTTGCTAGACTTAGAAGAATGAAAGAAAATAAAAAGACGTATGATAATAAAGGAGAAAACTGACGCGCGTTATGGAGGTCAGTTACCCATCATGGGTTAACTGTTTCTAACTCCTATTAGGGTTCCGTTTGGCTAGCTAGAATAGATTTTAAAAACTATTTAATTTAATAAAGCTTTATCATATAGTTTAATTCATGTCACACCCAATTCAAATATCTTATTTAAATTAATAAAATAACATATAATAATCTATCATAAATTCACATAATCATATAATTAATTTTCTCATTAATAAATAATGTCAAATTATTAATTCTCTAATTAATAATTAAATTAATTAAAATAACATTAGGCTTATTAAATATTTCTTTTAATACAATAAGCTCACATAATGACATACTTCGATAATAAAATTCTCCACATTAATTTAATAAATGTAACACATATAATTAAATTAATCTACAACAACTGCATCAATTAATTATTTAATCTAATAATTAAATCATCGAAAAATATTTATTTAATTCAATAAATATTAAAATTAATTTATAAAAATCTTGTTCGTCACAATTATAATGGAAGGACCCAATCTGACTCTAGCTCAGATTATGAATCAAACTTATTGTCCCAAGAGTACCATTCTCAAAAAATCATAACATTGGTACTCTTTATGATAGTAACTTTAAGTTCTTATGTGCAAGATAACTTTAAGCTCTTCATGACATGGGTCATCTTAACTTTAAGGCCTAATTCATTGTAGCTGTAGTATTTTCTTTGTCATGTTAGTACACAACAGGCTAAAGATCATGACCTAAGATACTGGTGGTAGTAGTTAGGACCTTATATACTACCAACATTGAAGTATATATCAAAAATATATTGGTGGTAGTAGTTCAAATTGGTGGACATGTTCCTAATTTATAATTTATTGAAGTATATATCAAAAATTGATAAGTCATCCAACAGTCGGATTTTGAGATATTAAGCTCATGCAAAAGAATGAAAAATTTACAGAAGTAAAGTTTAAGATTCAAAGCTACCTTCAGTGTGGTTCTTTTCTTTTTCAAAAGGTACAACGATCTAGTTGAAAGAAGCCATAAACCCTCAAGCTCTCTTTTCCTTCAATTTTTTAATCCAAATCACAACAGTTAAGAATATGAATTTTGAATCTATTGGAGTCCTAAAAAGCTATTACTGTCTTCACAAAAACTTATGGATCTTTAAAAAAACATGAATTAGGCTCAAGAATCATTCACAAAGTTTTTAATGAAAATAACAACGAAAATTTGGACATGTTATGATTTTCATCAATTTAAGCTAGGAAGATGACGTCAAATAATTTTTCTTTCTAAATGTAGAGGACGAAAGAATAGAGAAGTTGGCTTAAAATTAATTGAATTTCGAGCTCAAATGAATTAGTTATGATTTTTACAAGTTGTTGTAGTGTATATAGGGATACTTGACAATTTAACTTATTACCTCATTCTTCATTGGAACAAAATAATTTTAAATTAAGCAAGCTTGCCAACGATCAGTATAACAACCTGTAAAAATATTCCCAAAAGTTAATTAACTCGCATCAGTACTATATCATCCAGTCAAAGTACAAAAAGAAAACTTCTAATTTTAATAATAACACCTCTGGTGCAAAAAATTCTCCATACTTCCAAATATTAGCACTGAATTAATTCCAGCCAATCGAATATCTATTTGCTTCCAATCTTCAACTTACAAAAATAATAAATTGTACATTTCAAACTTTTTAATTAACCTCTCCCTCATTGGCACAATGTGCACCTTACACTAAGAGTGAGTTATACATTACAAAATCTTCACTTAACACAGTCACGTTAAAGACAAAATATAATAGATACATAAAAGTCTCATCCAAAATTCATACCACGTAATGATTATAGGTAGTTTATTAGATAACTACAACCAACACAACGCATCCAAGCATAACAAAGAAAACTAATTACCACACTCCAAACCATACTGTAGAAGTACACATTGCCCATATGTTAAACAACTCATACACAACCATAAACCAAACCATAATAGAAATAACACCATTTGTAGTGTTGTAGTGCAATCACATATTTCTGTATGGGGTTGTTTGAAATAACATATTTCTTAATGTAGTTGTGCAAAGTTTCATGTTGGCTGTTGCTATTTAGATCTGATAGAAAGCTTATGTGTCATGTTACCTGTTGATCCTAGGCTAATGTGCTACTACTTTGGTTTTGTTAGTTCGTACTACTCTTATTGTATATAAAAACATATATTTAGATATTTATCATAAATTTAAATATAAATATATTTATAAATAGTATATATTTATATATTTAGATATTTATAATAAATATAAATATATACTATATTATATATATTTATATATATATATATATATATATATATATTTAGAACCTATAAAATTAATAATCTCCTACCTAGACCCAACCCTTCCTCTCTTTTCCAAAACTCCAACCTCCAAATTAAAAGTTCAATACTTTCTTACAACCTCCATCCCATTTTCCTATTTTTGCAGTTATATCAAATATTAAAATTGTAAATCATAGAATGGTAAGAAGATATTAATACCTTAAAAAGTAGCGTAGCCATATGCATTAGTACTTCCATGTTTAGGTCAAGTTGTTTGTTGTTTTTGCTAAACCTGTTTACTCAATTTGAATATTTACAAGTGTTAAAAAAACTAATAAGTTAACTAAGTAGTACCTCATTCCCCATCAGAATAAAATAATTTTAAATTGAGCAAGCTTGCCAAAAATTAGTATAACAACCTTTAAAAATATTCCCAAAAGTTAATTAACTCGCATCAGTACTTTATCATTCAGTCAAAACACTAAAGGAGAAATTTTAATTTTAATAATAATATCTCTGGTGAAAAAAATATACATTCTTCCAAATATTAGCATTGAAATAATTCCAGCCAATCGAATCTCTATCTGCTTCCAATCTTCAGCTTACATTAACAGTGAATTGTACATTTCAAAGTTTTCAATTAACCTCCCCCTCATTAGCACAATGTGCACCTTACACTAAGAGTGAGTTGTACATTACAAAATATTTACTTAACACAACCATGTTAAAGACAAAAAATAATAGATACATGAAAGCCTCATCGAAAATTCGTACCACGTAATGATTATAGTTAGTTTATTAAATAACCACAAACAACACAACGCATCCAAGCATAACAAAGAAAACTAATTACCACACTTTAAACCATACCATAGAAGTACACATTTCCCATATGTTAAACAACTCATACACAACCATAAACCAAACCATAATAGAAATAATGTGACGCCTCCAAAATAGGTTTACACCACCCATATTGGGTCACCAAGTACATGGTACATAATTCAAATACAAACTTAATTTATACAACTGTTATGTGTCGTGCAGAATACGACAAAACATAAGTTGTGAGTTTTAATACAAATATTATCTCCTAAACAATATCCAAACTCAAAATAAGTCCTCATTACAATTATTATCACACTATTCTTATAGAATAGTGAGGACTACTATAGCAATCATCTTGGACCATAACTCTATTCCATGACTAGTCCCACCTATATTCTCATTTCCTGAAGAGGACAATGAAAGAAAAGGGTGAGCTCAACTAGCCCAGTAAGAAATATTATAACTAAGATAATGCAGAATAAATTATCGTTAGTCTTAAACAATGTTAAACTGATAATAAACACCAAGCTTAACTGCAGCGGAACAAGTAATCTATTTAGAAGAGTCAAGTAGAGCATGATATCTACTATCTTTTATGATTTAAAAAGTTTATCATCAATTTTATCGTTGAGACTTAACTCAATAAATAATCCACATCACTGAATTATACATGCACTACGGGCCAAGGATATTCATTAGTATCACGTCCACGAATTATCCATGCACTACGGGCCAAGGATATACGTGTAATCACCAATTGTCATGATCATGCCAACAACTGTCCATCAATGCACTACAGACCAATGAGCACATTTACCACATTATTTGTAATATTACGGGTCATAATTATACCGAATAATCACTGGTCATAATCATACCAATCAACAGTCCATCTATGCACTACGGCCAAAGATAACTTTCATAACAATATAAGCATGAAGATGATGACAATGATATAAGAATTTAATTAAATGAAAGCAAAGGATAAATTTTAAACATTTATAATTCAATTTATTCAGAATTCAATAATGTTCAAATTGTCAACATGATACTGCTTTGTGGAATAAAATTCAAGAATAATATTGTATCAAAAATGATTTGGTCAGAAAATAAATCAATTTTTATTATGAATAGTGTGACGCCCCCAAAATAGGTTTACATCACCTGTCTTAAGTCGCCAAATACATGGTACAAAATTCAAATACAACTTAATAATACAACTGTCGTGTAAAATACGACAAAACATAAACTGAGAGTTTTAATACGAATATTGTCTTCTAGACAGTATTCAACTCAAATGGAGTCCTCAGTACATTTATTATCACACTATTTCATAGAATAGTGAGGACTACTAATGTTATCATCTGGACCGTCACTCCGTTCCCCGACTAGTCCCAGCTACGTTCTCATTTTCTGAAGAGAACAATGGAAGCAAAAGGGTGAGCTCAACTAGCCCAGTAAGAAATATTATGACTAAGATAATGCAGAATAATTTATCGTTAGCCTTCAACAGTGTTAAACTGATAAAATATAACAAATATCAAGTTTGACTGCAACGGAACAAGCAATCCATTAGAAGAGTCAAGTAGAGCATAAAATCTACTATCTTCTATGATTTAAAAGATTTTTCATCACTTTTATCGTTGAGACTCAACTTAATAAATAATCCATATCATCGAATCACCCATGCACTACAGCCAATGATAATCTTTAGTATCACGACCACAAATTATCCATGCACTACGGGCCAAGTATATTCGTGTATTCATCAATGGTCATGATCATGCCATAAAACAATTCATCTTTGCACCCTTGGCCGAAGAGAACCCATGGCCATGAGCATACCAAAAATTGTCCATCAATGCACTACAGGCCAATGAGGACTTTTACCACATCATTTGTAACATTACAGTCATGATTATACCGAAAAATCCCTGGTCATAATCATACCAAGTCCATCTATGCACTACGGCCAAAGATGACTTTCATAATAATATAAGCATGAGGATGATGACAATGACATAATAATTCAATAAAATAAGTTCAAGGACAAATTTTTAATATTTATAATTTAATTTATCAAGAATTCAATAACGTTCAAATTGTCAACATGATACTGCTTTGTGGAGTAAAATTCAAGAATAATATTGTACCAAAAATGATTTGGACCGAAAATGAATCAATTTTTATCATGAATAGTACCCCGGGTAAATAGTACTCTAGTGAATAGTACCCCATGAATAGTACTTCGGGAATAGTAACCCCGTGAATAGTACTCTGGGATGAAAAAGTTTAAACTTATCAAGAATGCTCAGAATAATATTTCCATGAAAAGATACTGGATGAAGCGCAAATTTCAAGGATATTCTACTAATTTCACGGAATATAGAAGCAATACTTTAACCGAATGATGGTATAATCAGGAATACGAGACGAAATAATATTACTCACATACTACAGAGTATGGAAGAAAATATTATTCCTATGAATACTAAACAAAATAATATCCCTTACAAATATTAAACGAAAATAATATTTTTTCGAATATTAAACGAATATAATATTTCTTACGAATATTAAATGAAAATAATATTTCTTGCGAATACTGAACGAAATAATATTCATACGAATACGAAAAATAATATCTCTTCGGAATATAAAATAAATAATACCCCTTACCTTAGAAGAAGACTGGATACTGGAATAGTGAGGTAGCAGACTTCTCTTCTACTTTCTCTCTAAAACTTCTCTCTCTATAAATGCTCTTGTGAGTCTTTGTGAATTGGTGAGAATGAAAGAAGAATGAGCTTCTATTTATAGGAAAATATAGTTTCGATAATTGCACGTTTTGGGACTCGAAATATTACAGTATAATACCTTCATCTTTTTCTTCATTTTTAATTTAGTCCTGCAAGTATTATCAAACTTGAACCACCTCCCCTAATAGTACATCTTGTGAATCAATAGTACAATCATGTGAATCAATAGTACAATCATGTGAAAAAAATAATTTAGTATAGTACCTTCATCTATACCTCCATTTTTAATTTAGTCATGCAAGTATTATCAATCTCGTACCATCACCCTTAATAGTACATGCATGTGAACAAATAGTTATAAGCATGTGAACTAATAGCAATTAATTGCTCATTTATCCGATTAATTACCCGATTGGTCAATATAACCTCCAGACATCCATTATTATCGAAATAGATGTCGATTTAACTAACACTAATAATCCCAACACAATGAAAATATCAATTTCATCTTTAATCAACACGAACTTATTCATCATTAATATTATAACTCACAATATTTAGCAACCAGATCATTCCCAAGAAAGAGGGGGCTTTTCGATAAGGATTTCTCCCTATTGGCGCACAATTAAGTGACCAAACCTCTCCTTGACAGAACTTTCTAGACATTGTCAATATTGTAAATAATAATATGAATAACTTTGTCATCTCAATTATTGATTTAATAATATAAAATATTATGCAGATGATACTGTGACAATAATTAAATCAATAATATGAAAGATATTATGAAGCAATTACTGTAGCAATAAGTATAACTGAGTGACTTCTCACGTAAGCATCAATAATCAATACCGTGTGCTACTATGCAACCACGCGTATTACTTTACTTTTACCACCAGATAGTTCAACAGTTTAACGGTAAAACTTTCGCCGTAATTTTTATAAAAAGATAATTCTGTCGTTTTCTAACTATGACAATACTTTCGTTGTGGGGTCCACCAATGATTGTGCTGTCGTACAAATATTTCCTGTTAAAACGAATATTCCGCGACCAATCGAATATTATATAACCACTTTCTTACCTTGCAAAATTTGTAAATAATACCCACAACTATAACATTATATCAAATCCACACCATAATATTCAAAAGTATATTTCGAGAAAAATTAATCTTTATTCATAAAAGTTGGGGTCTTACAAATTGTATCCTAGGTGAATAGTACCCGAGTGAATAGTACCCCGTGAATAGTACTTCGTGAATATTACTTCAGGAATAGTACTTTGTGAATAGTACCTCGTGAATAGTACTTCGTGAATAGTACCCCATTAATAGTACTTTGTAAATAGTACCCCGTGAATAGTACTCCGGCATGAAAAGCTTAAAATGTAACAAGAATGTTCAGAAAAATATCCTTGTGAAACGATACTAGATAAAGCCCAAATTTCAAGAATATTCTACTAATTTCACGGAGTATAGAAGCAATACTTTAACAAAATGAGTGTAGAATTAGTAATACAAAATGAAATAATATTACTTACATACTATAGAGTATGGAAGAAAATATTATTTCATACGAATATTGAACAAAAATAATATCCCTTACAACTGTTGAACGAAAATAATATTCATTATGAATATTAAACGAAGACAATATCCCTACGAATATTGAACGAAAATAATATTCTTTATGAATATTGAACAAGAATAAAATTTCTTGCGAATACAAAAAATAATATCGTAAGTGAATATGAAATAAATAATACCCCTTACCTTAGTAGAAGGTTGGATACTGCAATAGTGAAGTAGCAGAATACTCTTATTCTTCCTCTTTATAGTTTCTCTCTCTATAGTTGCTCTTGTAAGTCTTAGTGAGTTGGTGAGAATGAAAGAAAAAATGAGCTTCTATTTATAGGAAGACATAGTTTCGATAATTGCATATTTAGGGTCTCGAATTATTATAGTTTAGTACCTTCATCTTTGCCTCTATTTTTAATTTAGTCCTTCAAGTATTATCAATCTCCCTCTTGACCAAGTTTTCTCCCCCCACCCCTATTCAATTTAATATATATATATATAAAATAAAATTGAGAACTTCATAAAAATCTCCTCTATTTATCTTAATTCACTTGGCTTTACAAAATACATTTTTAATAACATTCATCATTAATATTATAATTCATAATATTAATAACCAGATCATTCCCAAGAAAGAGAGGACTTTTTCTTATTGGCGCGCAATTAGGTGACCAAACCACTTTCCTTGACAAAACTTTCTAGACATTGTCAATAATACATATAATAATATAAATAATTTTGTTGTCTCAATTATTAATTTAATAATATAAAATATTGTGCAGATGATACTGTGACAATAATTGAATCAATAATATGAGAGATCTTATCAAAGAATTATTGTGACAATAATTGAATAAAACCGAGTGACTTCTCACGTAAGCATCAATAATCAAAGATCTTTGTATAATATATCGTGCTACTATGCAACCACCAAGCAGATTATTCTTTGTATTTTTACCACGGCGTATTTCAACAGTTTAACGATAAAACTTTCGCCATTATTTTTATAAAAAGATATTTCTGTCGTTTTCTAACTCCGATAATACTTCTGTTGTGGGGTCCACCAATGATTTTGTCGTCGTACGAATATTCCATGTTAAAACGAATATTACCCGACTTAAAGAATATTCCTCGACCAAACGAATATTTTATGACAACTTGCTTACTTTGTAAAATTTTCACATATGTCCCTTAACTTTAACCTTTTATTAATTTAACCATTTACTAAATAGAATAATAATTATAAGAAAATTGAATACTTTCATTTTATAACATTCGAGGTCTTACAATCTCCCCTCCTTATGAAATTTCACCCTCGAAATTTACGTACTACCTGGTATGTCGAAGAGGTGAGGATGTCTCATCAGATTCTAACTCTTGAGGTATAACCTTTGAGCATAGAATATGTTTCTTCTTATCCAAGATTTTAACAAGTATCTCCTCATACGTTAAATCTTCTGCTATCTCGTCTAGTTCTAATTCAATAATGTGGTTCGAGTCGTCCACATATTTATATAACATCGATACGTGAAAAAATGTTATGAACACGCGACATACTTAGCAATAAGGTGAGTCTATAGGCCACAGTTCCTACTCGGTCAAGTATTTCAAATGGACCAATTAAATCGAGGGTTGAGATTTCCTCTCTTCGTTGATTCTTGCTTCTAGAATAACGCCTTCTTATACCTTCTTCTTCACATTCATCAGCTCTAAGTTTATAGCTTGAGCGACTTTAACTTTATCGATTAAAGTCGATTCTACTCGTATATTTGACATCATCACTTGGGTCCCCAGATTCTTTAACTCTATCTCCATCTTTTGTAAGTCGTACGAAATGGGCCTTTGTGTTAACAATTTGACACTCGTAACCGCATACGATCTTCTTTTCAACGCGTCAGCTACCACGTCCACTTTTTCAGGATGGTATTGAATGGTATAGTCGTAATCTTTCAACAGCTTGAGACAACGTCTTTGGCGCATGTTACGTTCGTTCTGGGTGAAGAAATATTTGAGGGTTTTGTACTGGGTTTAAGGTCGATACAAAATTTGATTTCACGCTCTAGGTAGGCTAGGAAGTTCTTCGGGGAATACGTCAAAAAATTTATTAACAATAGAAATATTATTCAAATCTGACATATTTTTGTTTAAATCCGTGACATGGGCTAAGAAAGCTTGACATCCGTTTTTTAATAAAAAAATAGCTTTATGGCTTGATATGACAGTGGTTAACTTTAGTGGTCTAGTTACTTGAATTCGCATAATAGGTTGGTTAGGAATATGAAAACTAACAACCTTACGAAAATAATCAATTTTAGCATAATGAGTAGTTAACCAATCAATCCATAAAATCACATCAAATGCAAGTATTTTCAAAGAGATAAGATCGACAGGTAACGTGAGGGTACCGATTTAAATCAAACAAGACTTATAAACAGTGGATGTAATGAAGGTTTCTCCCAATGGAGTTTCAACAGATTAAGTCAAAGTCTAATTTCTTCGGAGTTAAATTTAAACGTTGAGCGCAAGTAGGAGAAATAAAAGAATGGGTAGAACCGGTATCAAATAAGGTATAGACTTCGCAAAAGTTTATGATTAGCTTACCCGTGATAACTTCGTTCGGGTTCCTCGTCACGAAAAACGCTCTCTCTTAAACTACCGATTTTGACTTGTATGGGACATCCTTTGGAGTCACCATCCCAGCTGGACTTGACTTCACTACACAACAAAATCGAGTTAGGTGACCTTCTCTTCTGCAATTATAACATGCTATGGACTGCATCATGCAGTTTGGACTTATGTGTCCCTCCTCTCCGCATTTGAAGCATACGATCTGTGGTCGTTCTCCTTCCTTGAAAACGGGTGATGGTGTTGTTGTCTTTCCATCATTGTTGAACCTTCTCTTCTTGAAATTTCCACTTCTATTGTCTTGACCATGATTACCACCGAAGTGGTTACCATTTCTAGTATGTTGATTCCCTTTACGTTTGTTGTCACCACTTCGATAACTGCTACCACTGGTATTATCGATTTGTCGGCTGCTCTCTCTTAGTTGGGTTGACTCATTATCGCGCTCTAATAACTGAGCCCTATTCACAACATCTAAATATAATCAAAGTTTGTGAGAAATGAGGTATTGACGTATTTCGGATTTCAAACCTCGCAGAAACATTCACGTCATTCTCTCCTCATTATCTACCAAATGGGTTGCAAACCGGGATAACTCCGCAAATTTAGCCTCGTACTGCAATACGGTCATATTATTTTGCTCCAGCATGATGAACTCTACCTTCTTCATGTGACGAATACTTTCGGGAAAGTACTTGTCGTTGAACAGTTCTTGGAACTTCTCCCATTTTTAGTGTGGCATGCTGAGTACGTTTTACAGATTCCCTCCAATAATCTGTTTCTTCATGTAAGACCCCAATTTTCATAAATAAAGATTAATTTTCTCAAAATATATTTTTTAATATTATGGTGTGGATTTGATATAATGTTATAGTTGTGGGTTATATTTATAAATTTTACAAAGTATGCAAGTTGTTATAAAATATTTGATTGGTCGAGGAATATTCATTTTAACATGGAATATTCATACGACGGCACAATCATTGGTGGACCCCGCAACAAAATTATTGCAGATTGAGAAAACGACAAAAATATCTTTTTATAAAAATAACAGCGAAAGTTTTATCGTTAACTGTTGAAATACCCGGTGATAAAAGTACAGTAATACGTGTGGTTGAATAGTAGCACCAGTATTGATTATTCATGCTTACGTGAGAAGTCACTTAGTTTATTACAATTATTGCTACAGTAATTGATGCATAGTATCTCACGTTATTTGATTCAATTATTGTCAATATTTTATATATTATAAAATCAATAATTAAGATGGCAAGTTATTCGTATTATTATCTACATAATTAACAATATCTAAAAAGTTCTGTCGATGAGAGGTTTGGTCACCTAATTGCGCGCCAATAGGGAGAAATCCATATCGAAAAGCCCTCTCTTTCCTGGGAAAGATCTGGTTGTTAATATTGCGAGTTATAATAATATGAATAAATATTGTTAAAAATATTGAGGGGATTTTTATGAAGTATTTGTTGTAAATGTTACTTAATTTTGGACCCCCATTTATCCATTTGTCAAAATAATCGGTAGAAAGTTATTCATTATAAGAGGTAGAGCCCACATGTGATGATGACATGTGGGGCCCATGTGTGGAGAAAAATTCTGAGGGGGGAATTATTTTGGTCACGGGTGGGAGTAAGGAGAATATATATATATATATATATATATATATGTTGATGGTGATGGAAGTTGACAAATGGGGGGGGGGAATTCACAGGTTATGAAAGAAAAGAAAAGGAGATGAAATGGTGGTGGTGGAAGGTATAAATATATAGGGTATCCATCCACAGCAACCGATTGTTGGGGAGCAACCCATTTTGGCCCAGCCGCTACAACCTGTAGCGGCTTATAAAAAAAATTGTAACAATAGCTACAAGTTATAGTGGTACTGGGCCAAATAGGTTGCTCCCTCAACAACCTATATTTATGGATGGAAATATATATATATATATATTAAGTTTTATTTTATTAGATTATAAATAGAATATATTTTATTTTATTTAAAGTTTTTGTTTTATTAGAATATTTTATTGCATAGTGTTGCATAGTAAATCAAATTTTTCGAAAAATTTTGCCGAAGGAATCGTCCGTGAAGAATTCGTATGAATTCTAATGTGCGTCCGTGATTAAAATTTCTAAATAGTATCATTCTATTCTTCTATAAATAGGATGCTTAGTTATAATTGAAAATCACACCAGAATCAGAGAATTCTTCTTCTATAATATTGAGCGTATTTCTTTAGAGTTTAAGGAAGCTTTGAGTGTAGAAAACAGTTCAAGTTTTCTTTAAAAATATCCCCGCTATACCAGTTGGAATACTCTCCTTTTTAAGGTAAGTGATATTATTTTTGTTCAGTATTCATATGAAATAATATTTTCTTTCATACTCTGTAGTATGTAAGTAATATTATTTCGTTTCAGATTTTGAATTCTATACTCATTTTGTTAAGTTTAGGCTCCTATACTCCATGAAATTAGTACAATACCTTTGATATTTGTGCTTCATCCAGTATCTTTTCATGGAAATATTATTCTAAGTATTCTTGATAAGTTTTAACATTTTTATGTCAGAGTACTATTCACGGGGTACTATTCCCGAATTACAATTCATGGGGTACTATTCACCCGAAGTACTATTCATAACAAAAATTGATTTTTTTTCGGTCCAAATCATTTTTGATACTATATTATTCTTGAATTTTACTCCACAAAGCAGTATCATGTTGACAATTTAGACATTATTGAATTCTGAATAAATTAAATTATAAATTTTTAAAAATTTATCCTTTGCTTTCTTTTAATTGAATTCTTATATCATTGTCATCATCCTCATGCTTATATTGTGATGAAAGTCATTTGTGGCTTACGTGCATAGATGGACTGTTGATTGGTATTATTATGATCAAGGATTATTCGGTATTGTGACACCCCCAAATTTGGGTACTTCAATTCCACATATTTGGTGTTCACTGTCCAATTAAATCAATCTCCCATTAAAGGGTTACATAATCTAAAATAAATCCCAGGTCATCTAACCTTTATTACAATCATCAGTGGAAATTTAAAACATGATCATAATTAAATCTATTACATAAGCTTCATAAATAGAAGATAAATTAAACGTTGTTGTCTAATCAAGCACTTTGTCTTTGCCCTTGCTTGAAGAAAGCTCTTCAAACTTTTTAACTTCATCTGCATTGTTTGGTGCAAGAGTGAGCAAATAATTGCTCACAAGAAGAATAGTATACAATAACATTTTACGAATGACAATAACTGAACTTTCAATGGTAAAGTTTTCTTAACAGAATAATAAACTTTAATTCAACAACTATGAGTTCAAATGAATAATGAACGTTAAGTTAACAATAGATATCAACATCAAAGAATACACTGAAGATCACAAGACCACAAACTATACTCTAGGTCTCAAGTATTTCTACTTTAACCTTTAACAGTCTAAAAGACTATAATCATCATCTTCGTCCTAGGTTAACAGGTGTTTCTACTGTAACCTTTAACAGTCTAAACGACTATATGGACCATCATTCCGTACTCCAGGTGATCAGCCATTTGTACTATGTATTGTGCAAACATTTTAATGCTATTGCGTATTTCTAAAATAATCCCCTAATAATAGGGTTGTTCATCTCAGCTTAGATCATCAGGTTTTGAATCAAATGAAATTTGGTTGGGAATTAGCTTTCAAGGAATTCTAGATCTTTAGAATGCTCATCAACCAAGTACTGGTTGAATCAGATAGAAACAAATAACTATTCAAGAGTTTGATTATAATATCTTCATGAACAAGGTATATCGATGAATCAATAAGAGCTTGAGTATTACAATTTCTAAATCAAACAAATGTTATCATCGACGACATGCTTTCAAAATTTGTGTGAGTACATATGCAAACCAAAGAAAGTTTGGTTTGGGTTGACTTCAAGGGAAATTTAGAGTTTAGAGCATTCATCAACTAAGGATTAGTTGAATTGGTAAAGAATCCCTAGAAAACTTGGAGTTCGGTACAATAATGTAAGATAGTACAATGATATTGGAGAACGAATTTCAAACAACAGTTATTGATAACTGAATAAACAACATTACTGACTTTGAATAAACAAGGTAATCTCATTTGAAATAAAGAAATAAAGATTAACTAACTTGTTCAACAATTAAATGAGAGTTAAAGAATTCGCATAACAATAAATCGTTAAACAAGATATTAGAGTTAGAGAATTTGCATAAGTATAACGTAATAGTGAAAAGTAACCTTCGCTGAATAATAAAGTAGCAAAGGTTAGGGAACTTTCCTCTTGCATAAGCTATACAATTACAATTCATGTACTCCAATATCCTACACATACCATTAGGATCATCACATCAATTAGCTACATACAGTAATCTCATAGATTTATTTCTTATCTTAGTTACGTTATAACCTTTAGAATCACTAACCACATAACAATATGTTGTTTTAACCTTGTCATTACACGTTTGACACATTAACATAACCTTAGACCAAGTTATAGTGGTGTTACAAAGTCTGCAGCAGCAGCAGACCTCACTATCTAAGGACAGGGTATGGCGCAGTTGTGCCATACATAAACTGGGACCCACAAGAATCACAGCGCGCCATTTTCGCCTTAGCACCAAAAGCAGTAACTTGCCGGTCTACAGACGAGAACCGTAAAGGCTATGAATAATAGCCAACTTTAGCCCAACTAACACGAATTTCACCCATCAAATAGCGAAATTAACACGTAAAATAAATATACAATTATCATAAACATGTTTCCTCACATAATCAACCACTTAGAACAATTTAACAACAACTTCAACTAATTAAATTCCTTAAATTCCATGTTTTCATACAAAAATACCACTTTTGACATTCTTCATATAATTCATCACTGTGATCACAATTCTTGTCCAAATCACTTCGTGAAAACTACGTTCTCTTCGTTTCTTAATGGCCTAGCATAATCAAGACTCAATTTACAGTTTAACATACAAATTGGCCACTAAAATTGGTTCTTTTCACAAGTCATATGAAAATATACACTATTAATTATCTTTCCTACTTTTTGAACAAAATTAGCATATAATTCTTGCTTAAACACAAACTCTAATCATCATAAACACATACTCACAATTACCAATTATATATCAATAATTCAACAAATTAAACTCATAAAGCATGAAATTTTATGCCGTAAAACCCCAAATATAAACATATATACATACATACTATTATGGTTAAAGAAAATACCTTCAATTGGCTTGTTAATTCTTGTTAAACACTGAAGTTGCTTGGTAATCCTTAGGTTTCCTCTCAATTCTCCCAACTCTCTTTATAATCTTATGCTTAGCAAATAAAAGTATACATAAACTAAAATAAACCGATATGGCTTAATACGCATATTTAATATAATACCAGTTACAAACTATTAACGTATATGTTATAATTATGTTATATTTATTATTTGATTTATCTAATTTATTTATTTTATTTATAATTCAAATATTAAAAGAAATCCAAAAGCCATAAGGCTTTGTTTGGCAAAAAGTCTTTAAAATAAAGACTTAATATTTTTAAGTCTTGTTTGGTCAAAACTAAATTAAACTACTTTAATTTTATTTTAATAAACAATTTAGTTTATAATTCATAATCACATACTATTTATTTAGATTTCCATATCCAACATTAAATCAACTAAATTAATTACACATACTATATTTTAAATAAATCTTCCACTTAAACACATATCACAAAATTATATTCTCATTATAATTTTATTTAATAAATTAATATACCATCTTAATTTATCACATCACAACAACAATATAACATCTCATGCTATCTTACAACATAATAACTATAAATTAAATTAATTTAGAATATTATCTAATAAATATAATTTATAAATATTTACTAACAAAAATCACAGATTCATTTATTATAAGAAATATTTTAAATTCCAAAAAAAATTTCATCAATAAAATATTTATTTAATTTAATAAATATTTTAAATTACAAATAAAATCTTGGATTGTTACATCATTCCCTCCTTACAAGGATTCTGTCCCCAGAATCACAACTCAAACAATCGAATTGTCACATTCTTCCCTACTTAAAAAGATTTTGTCCCCAGAATCGAAGACACATACAAAACAAATAACTCATGGTAATTCTTCATCATTTCAGTTTCGAGTTCCCACGTAGCATCTTCGACGTTGTGGTTCCTCCATATCACATTCACAAAAGGTTTTAACTCATTCCTGTACACATGATCTTTCTAGTCGACTACCTGGATAAAAATTTCCTAGTAGCACAACCATAACGGTTCGTACTTGGTCACATGATTACAGTCAAGCTTGTTCGATCATCTCACCGAAAAATGAAAAATATTACGAATGTGCTCTAACTATAGAGGTAAGGCTACCTCAAAACCATCTTTCATCAATGCTTCCTATACTATAACCGTTTTATACCCAATATAGTTCATCAAACTTACCACACTGCTCGATATGTAATATGCTAACTTTGACATACCAAAAATATCAATATATCTTGCCACAAATAGTAATATCAAAGACAATATATAACTTTGTGTTTCCTAGTTGATTCAATATATAAATTTTATGCAAAACTTCATTTTCAATTCCTGGTATTAGCGAAACCTAGTTTCTTCCTTCTGATTTCAACTATCCTTCAGTATCGATGTTAAATTTGACACCTTCATCTTGGAGCTACTCTTCCTTTATTCTATCAAAAAAAAATTGTATTGTTTTCCACATGAAAAGCTTCTCCTCTTACTTTTTCATATATCTTACCTCCTATCACAGATTAGTTATTTCTATTATGAACCCATCTTGCACAGTTAACAAAAATAACTACTATATTTTTATTTTTATTTTTATTTTATTTTTTTTAAGACGTCGGCAACCACATTCGTTTAGGGTTTTGTAGTCATAACCCTTGAACAACTTCAACTACCACTTTAAACACATACCTAAATATCTCTATGAGAGGATATACTTTAGACACTTATGGTATGTTTATATCTCACACTACTACCCAACAATACACCTCTAAATCCTTAGAGCAACCACTAATACCTCTATTCTAAATCGTGAGTCGGACACCCGCTATCATAAAAATTTTAACTGACGCGATGCGTAAGAAATGACCATGTCGTTCTGCCTAAACACACTGCCTAATACATTGTATAATGCGTCGCTATACAACAAAAAGTTTTATGTACTATCTAGTAGAGACAACATAGGTGGCATACTAAATTCTTCTTCAATTCTTGAAAATTCACTCTATAATTTCCTGCCCATATAAATTCTACCGATTTCCTCGTCAATTTAGCTAACTAAGTAACTATCTTGCTCTTCACGTAACCTACAGATTATTTTCTTAATAACTTCTTGTTTTACAACATTGATAAATAACTCTACCGTACAGACGTTTTGCAACTAAAAGAATAAAATACTACCTTTGACTTCCTCAGAGTCTTAAGGTTTATGCGATTTCTATGACAATGACTTATCACCACATGGTTTAACACGTGGCCTTTAATACAACACGACAATTCTGCACATCAACTTAAAAGAAATCACTATTCACACTTTCTAATTTTTAAGGAATAATCTAACTCTTCCCGAAGCGAATCTAGTTTCTAGATAAATTCATCAAGCATAAATTAACAAGTGGCGGTTAAATTAAGTAACACGCGGCCGTATAGATAACTGGTCGGAACCATACCTTGTATTGAGTTCTGGATCTTCATGTTGGATGATTGTTCAGTTAGTCGAATCAGCAGAGTTGACTCTACAATAACCAGTTTGCCACTACCCTCTTTGCTTCCACTTGTTTTTCCTACCGCTTTCTTTGGGCAACCTCGAGCCAAGTCCTCCTTCGATCCACACGTGAAGCAGGCTCTCTTCCGCGGTCTTGAATATTTTGGTGCAATGTGATCCTTCAATCCACAATTAAAGCACACCCTTTTTCCCCTCAAACAAACACCTACATAATTCTTTTCGCAGTTGCTACATGCCTCCACCTTCTTCTTTTCCTTCCCTTGCTGATTTTCAGTGATAATATTATTATCCAAGTTTCTTTTCCGAGAGTTACCGGTATGACTATCACCCACATTATCATCTTCACTCTTCTTTCCCCTCTGCTCTTGATTGTATGCCAGCGTATTACCTTCCCCGTCTACATCAATCATTCTTTCCAACCCTATTGTAAATGAATTTGGTTGGAACATCGAGATTTGATATATCTGACCGAAAATTGATTGATTTGCGGTGCTCCCACCAAAGAAATTAACCAATTTTGTAATCGGATTTGCGTTAGCTTCCCTATTGTATGCATTTTCCTTGGGGCTCTGTTGATGTTGTTGTCTTCTTCTAGGCGGCATCTTACTATTTACAACTTGAACTATAAGATCATCATTCATCCACACATTAACATTTTCAAACTTATCTTAACCACTTATAGATAACACATAATATATCTTAATAAACAATGATAATACTTTATTCATTTATTACATCACCACATCACAAAATAGCCACACTGCTATTTATATTATTTATCCCGAAATAATAAAATTCTAGGATTACTTCATCACATCCCACTATTTAATTCAAAAGTTAGGATCCACATCTATAATTTTTTTTTTTTTTTTATCATGTTTTATATATCATCTTATTGTTTTTCTTGCAATCTAAAAGAACAGTTCACGTTGTACAGCTTCATTTCGCTCTTGCTCCACGATACGAATCATCAGGAGAGTGGAAGATTAAATGCTAAGTTCCATCATTCGCTTGGCACTCTTTGACTTGTCTTCAACACGTTCTATGCATTTAGAAGCCTCCATCCATGCGTCCTCATCTTTCGCCCACTTTGTTGACTCCTTTACCTAGCCATTCATGCACAATCTCGTTAATAACTAATAACTATCCTCTTTAATACTTTAACTGAGATAATCTCTACTCTACATCTATAAGTCGTGCGGTAAAGTCTTGAGTCACGACATCTTTTTACGTTAGCTTTATGGCTTTTCTAACTCTTCTTACTCATACTTCATATTTACCTTCTAAAATTCAACTTCCGGATCAAACTCAAGCTCATACCCAAGTTCTACAACAAAAATCCACGGGTATGGCTTTCCCAATACCAACCATACTCAAACTATATAACTTCTCAGGGCTCCTAATCCCTATCTTCCTTCATTAAAATCTCTAACAAAAAAGTTTTAATAACTCCACAACTTGATATATATAATACTTGCTACTCCTAAGTACTTACGAGCACATAAGTCATTAACACATAAGCACATAAAGTCTTTTATCAGTTTATCTTCAATGAATTTCCTTAATTCATTCCTTAGATCTCGATGAGAGTTTATCACCTCTATGTTCTCGATATCCTAGAAGGTTATAGCCTAAGGTTTCCCCCACCTAAGGTTCATAACCTAAAGCTTTGATACCAACTTGTGACACCCCCAAATCCGGGTACTTCAATTCCACAGATTTGGTGTTCACTGTCCAATTAAATCATAACTAACAACCCATAAACAAAGGATATAATTAAACTCAAAAGTTTAAACAATCAATCTCCCATTAAAGGGTTACATAATCTAAAATAAATCCCAGGTCATCTAACCTTTATTACAATCATCAGCGGAAAATTAAAACATGATCATAATTAAATCTATTACATAAGCTTCATAAATAGAAGATAAATTAAACGTTGTCGTCTAATCAAGCACTTTGTCCTTGTCCTTGCCCTTGCTTGAAGAAAGCTCTTCAAACTTCTTAACTTCATCTGCATTGTTTGGTGCAAGAGTGAGCAAACAATTGCTCACAAGAAGAATAGTATACAATAACATTTTACAAATGACAATAACTGAAATTTCAATGGTAAAGTTTTCTTAACAGAACAATAAACATTAATTCAACAACTATGAGTTCAAAGGAATAATGAACGTTAAGTTAACAATAGATATCAACATCAAAGAATACACTGAGGGTCACAAGACCATGAACTATACTCTAGGTCTCAAATATTTCTACTTTAACCTTTAACAGTCTAAAAGACTATAATCATCATCTTCGTCCTAGGTTAACAGGTGTTTCTACTGTAACCTTTAACAGTCTAAACGACTATATGGACCATCATTCTGTACTCCAGCTGATCAGCCCTTTGTACTATGTATTGTGAAAACATTTTAACGCTATTGCGTATTTCTAAAATAATCCCCTAATAATAGGGTTGTTCATCTCGGCATAGATCATCAGGTTTTGAATCAAATGAAATTTGGTTGGGAATTAGCTTTCAAGTAATTCTAGATCTTTAGAATGCTCATCAACCAAGTACTGGTTGAATCAGATAGAAACAAATAACTACTCAAGAGTTTGATTATAATATCTTCATGAACAAGGTATATCGATGAATCAATAAGAGCTAGAGTATTACAATTTCTAAATTGAACAAATGTTATCATCGACGACATGCTTTCAAAATTTGTGTGAGTACATATGCAAACCAAAGGAAGTTTGGTTTGGGTTGACTTCAAGGGAAATTTAGAGTTTAGAACATTCATCAACTAAGGATTAGTTGAATTGGTAAAAAATCGCCAGAAAACATAGAGTTCGGTACAATAATGTAAGATAGTACAATGATATTGGAGAACGAAGATCAAACAACAGTTATTGGTAACTGAATAAACAACATTACTGACTTTGAATAAACAAGGTAATCTCGTTTGAAATAAAGAAATAAAGATTAACTAACTTGTTCAACTATTAAATGAGAGTTAAAGAATTTGCATAACAATAAATCGTTAAACATGAGATTAGAGTTAGAGAATTTGCATAAGTATATCGTAATAGTGAAAAGTAACCTTGTTGAATAATAAAGTAGCAAAGGTTAGGGAACTTGCCTCTTGCGTAAGCTATACAATTACAATTCATGTACTCCAATATCCTACACATACCATTAGGATCATCACATCAATTAGCTACATACATTAATCTCATAGATTTATTTCTTATCTTAGTTACGTTATAACCTTTAGAATCATTAACCACGTAACATTATGTTGTTTTAACCTTGTCGTTACACGTTTGACACATTAACATAATCTTAGACCAAGTTATAGTGGTGTTACAAAGTCTGCAGCAGCAGCAGACCTCACTGTCTCAGGACAGGGTATGGCCCAGCTGCACCATACACAAGCCTCGGGACCCGGCTAGTATTGCGCCATTTTCAGCCTTGGCAGACGCACAGGCTGCCAAAGGTACGACAGAACCAAAAAGGCTATGAACAGTAGCCGACTTTAGCCCAACAATCACGAATTTCACCCATCAAACAGCAAAATTAACACGTAAAATAAATATACAACTATCATAAACTTGTTTCCTCACATAATCAACCACTTAGAACAATTTAACAACAACTTCAACTAATTAAATTCCTTAAATTCCACGTTTTCGTACAAAAATACCTTTTTTGACATTTTTCATATAATTCATCACTGTGATCATAATCTTTGTCCAAATCACTTCGTGAAAACTACGTTCTCTTCGTTTCTTAATGGCCTAGCATAATCAAGACTCAATTTACAGTTTAACATACAAATTGGCCACTAAAATTGGTACTTTTCATAAGCCATATGAAAATATACACTGTTAATTATCTGTCCTACTTTTTGAACAAAATTAGCATACAATTATTGCTTAAACACAAACTCTAATCATCATAAACACATACTCACAATTACCAATTATATATCAATAATTCAACAAATTAAACTCACAAAGCATGAAATTTTATGCCGTAAAAACCCAAATATAAACATATATACATACATACTATTATGGTTAAAGAAAATACCTTCAATTGGCTTGTTAATTCTTGTTAAACACTGAAGTTGCTTGGTAATCCTTAGGTTTCCTCTCAATTCTCCCAACTCTCTTTGTAATCTTATGCTTAGCAAATAAAAGTATACGTAAACTAAAATAAACCGATATGGCTTAATACGCATACTTAATATAATACCGAATTACATAAACTATTAACATTATATGTTATAATTATGTTATATTTATTATTTGATTTATCTAATTTATTTATTTTATTTATAATTCAAATATTAAAAGAAATCGAAAATCCATAAGACTTTGTTTGGCAAAAGTCTTTAAAATAAAGACTTCATATATTTAAGTCTTGTTTGGTCAAAACTAAATTAAACTACTTTAATTTTATTTTAATAAACAATTTAGTTTATAATTCATAATCACATACTATTTATTTAGATTTTCGTATCCAACATTAAATCAACTAAATTAATTACACATACTATATTTTAAATAAATCTTCCACTTAAACACATATCACAAAATTATATTCTCATTATAATTTTATTTAATAAATTAATATACCATCTTAATTTATCACATCACAACAATAATATAACATCTCATGCTATCTTACAACATAATAACTATAAATTAAATTAATTTAGAATATTATCTAATAAATATAATTTATAAATATTTACTAACAAAATAACATATTCATTTATTCTAAGAAATATTTTAAATTCCAAAAAAACTTCATCAATAAAATATTTATTTAATTTAATAAATATTTTTAATTACAAATAAAATCTTGGATTGTTATAGGTATAATCATGACCGCAATGTTACAAATGATGTGGTAAAAGTCCTCATTGGCTCGTAGTGCATTGATGGACAGTTGTTGGCATGATCATGACCATTGATGAAAATACGAGTATCATTGGCCCGTAGTGCATGGATAATTCGTGGTATAATCATGACCGTAATATTACAAATGATGTGGTAAAATTCCTCATTGGCCCGTAGTGCATTGATGGACAGTTGTTGGCATAATCATGACCATTGATGAAAACACGAATATCATTGGCCCGTAGTGCATGGATAATTCGTGGTCGTGATACTAATGAATATCCTTGGTCGTAGTGCAGGGATGATTCGATGATGTGGATTATTTGTTAAGATGAGTCTCAACGATAAAATTGATGATAAACTTTTTAAATCCTAGAAGATAGTAGATATCATGTTCTACTTGACTTTTCTAATGGATTTCTTTTTCCGCTGCAATTAAATTTGATGTTTATTATATTTTATCAGTTTAACATTGTTGAAGACTAACGATAATTTATTCTACATTATCTTAATCATAATATTTCTTACTGGGCTAGTTGAGCTCACCCTTTGCTTTCATTGTTCTCTTCAGGAAATGAGAATATAGCTGGGACTAGTCGGGGAACGGAGTGACGGTCCAGATGTTTGCATTAGTAGTCCTCACTATTCTGCGAAATAGTGTGATAATAATTGTAATGAGGACTTATTTTTGAGTTTGAATACTGTCTAAAAGACAATATTTGTATTAAAACTCACAGCTTATGTTTTGTCGTATTCTACACGACACTTATCAGTTGTATAAATTAAGTTTGTATTTGAATTATGTACCATGTATTTGGCGACCCAAAATGGGTGATGTATACCTATTTTGGGGGCGTCACAGTTGGTATCAAAACTTAGGGATATGATCCTTGGGTGAGATGTGAGACTATAGAACTAGGAGGGAAGAGACGGGTAATTTCTTCGCTAGTATGACCTACCTAATTTTATTTGTTATTGAATTGGTCGGTCGAAATATAGGGATAATATGTGGCATGTCAATTAACCCTTGTTTTGTGGCAGTGTTTGAAAATGACATCCGAGAATGTTGAGATAAGCACTGGAGCACATGAGACAGTTGAGTCACTAACGATCAATACCCAGGATAATGTGCATTAGGAAGGCAATAATCCTCAGGAAAACAACAACACCAACCAAACGATTGGATGTTCAGAGGCTTTATGCAATTCATCCAACATCAGGCGAGAGCGACTCCTGTTCAAAATGCAGATGGAAACACTGACAACTCTGGGATTTATCATTATATATATATTGGAAACCTAGTTTTTAGATATGTATAATAATTATTTGTTTTTATTCCATTATCTAATTATAAATCTATTATTATTTTATCATTATATTATTATATTTTTTATTATTATTTTAACCGGGTATTACATGTTTGCTTTAGATATGTATAATAATTATTGGTTTTATTCCATTATCTAATTATAAATCTATTATTATATTTATTATTATATTTATTATTATTATTTTAATCGGGTATTACATGTTTGCTTTTATGTAGATCCTAGGCTAATAAGCTACTACTTTATTGTTGCTAGTTCGTACTACTCTTATTGTTTATAAAAAAATATATTTAGATAATTATCATAAATTTAAATATAAACATATTTATAAGTAGTATATATTTATATATTTAGATATTTATAATAAATATAAATATACACTATATATATATATATATATTTAGAACCTATAAAAATAATAATCTCCTAATTAGAACTATCCAGTCCCTCCTCTCTTTCTCCAAAACTCCAACCTCCGACTTCAAATTTCAATACTTTCTTACTACCTCCATCGTTTTTTTCCTATTTTTGTAGTTATAGCAAATATTAAAATTGATAATTCATAGAACGTTAAGAAGATATTTTTTCATTTAACCTCTCTCCCTCATTGGCACATTGTGCACCTTACACTAAGAGTGAGTACAAAATCTTCACTTAACACAACCACGTTAAAGATGAAAAAAATTGATACATGAAAGTCTCATCCAAAATTCGTACAACGTAATGATTATAGGTAGTTTATTAAATAACCAAAACCAACACAACGCATCCAAGCATAACAAAGAAGACTAATTACCACACTTCAAACCATAGTGTAGAAGTACACATTGCCAATATGTTAAACAGCTCATACACAACCACAAACCAAACCATAATAAAAATAACACCATTTGTAGTGTTATAGTACAATCACATTTTGCTTTATTTTGTTGCTTTATGGGGTTTTGAAATAACCTGTTGCTTAATGTAGTTGTGCAAAGTTGCATGTTGGCTATTGTTATTTGCCTCTAGTAGCAAGCTTTTGTGTCAAGTTACCTGATGCTCCATGTTGTTTATTTTATGTAGATCCTAGGCTGATGTGCTACTACTTTTTTTTTGTTAGTTCGTACTACTCTTATTGTATATAAAAACATATATTTAGAAATTTATAATAAATATAAATATATACTATATATATATATATATTGAACCTATAAAAATAATAATCTCCTACCTAAAACTACCCAGTCCATCCTCTCTTTCTCCAAAACTCCAACCTTCAAATCAAATTACAATACTTGTAAGACCCTGAAGAAAATTTTTAAATAAAAGGAATTTCCTTTATTTATTATTTTGAAATAGTAAGGGTTGATTTGATTAATGTGGATAGTTAAGGGTTAAATCATAAATATTTCAAAATAAGCAAGTGGTTATAAAATATTCATTATCGTCGGGGAATATTCGTTTGGTCGTGGAATATTAATCGTCTTTGTCGGGGAATATTAAATGCTGATGGTAGCATGACCATGTGTGGCCCCATAATGTGAAAGCGATTGGATGAAGAAAGCGACAAATATAAGTTGTTTTTTAAATAGCGGCGTAGTTATTTAGATTATCTTGTTGGAATACCGGTGGTTAAAACACACTGTCTGGCGTTGTTGAAGCGGTTGCTGCAGTATTGCACCAATTATTGATTCTTACGTGAAGGCACTACTCGATAATGGTTCTGATAATTCTTTATTCGATTATTTTATTGAGTTAATAATTCTTTGTGTTGATATTTTATATTCTTTGTTGTTTTGATAATTGTCATTACGGTATTTTTCATTATCGAAGCAATAATTCATATTATCTGAATAATATTATTAGATAACATTATTGGCAATGTCTAGAAAGTTACATCTAAGGAGAGGTTTGGTCACCTAATTGCGGCATGATGAAGAAGAAATTCTTATTGGAAAGCCCCTCTTTCACAGGAGCGCTTTTGGTTGTCGATATTGTGATTACGTAATATTATTTATGAATAATTAATTATTGATTCATATGATGAGAAAATATTGATTTTATGTGGATATAGATGGAGAAAATTTTTATAGTGACAATTGTTGAAAATTGAAATTTTATCTTTTTACGATAAAATAATTCATTTAAATATATTATTTTAATAATATATTAGCGGTGATATTTTACAACGAATGTGGGATATATGAGTATCTGAGGAGGAAGAGTATTTTTGTTGCAATAAATGTTTAAAACATGTTAAACATGTCGGTGGACCCCATTTATTATTTGAAATTTGATTATAACTTTGTAAAATCGACCGTTTGTGGATTTCGGTCAATTTCCATTTGGAATTTGGAAAAACTTTCTTCTGCAAAGTTGTAGAGAATTGAATTTCCTATAAAACTCATGAGATTCGAATTTTCTGATGAAAGGGCTATTTATTATGAATTATTGAAGTTAGAAGCTCAAAATAATTGATTTTTTGAAAGTTTTAATTATTTATTTTATGAAAACGTTTTTTTTCTTACTTTTCTAGAAGGTGGCATGTGGGAAATGCTAGGATCTGAATTCTAAGGTTGGCGTATGAATTATATATATATATATATATATTAATTTATTAAATTTTACTGCTTTGGTGTTACAAGCGATTTCTATAAATAGGGTCTTTAGGTTAGAATTGAAAATCACACGAAGCTGAAGTTTTTCTCTCTATATTATCGGCGTATTCTTGTGAGTATTTTGAGTATACTTTGAGTATTGCTAGGCGGTGCAAGTTCCTTCTTGACTTTATACACGGTATTTAGCTAGAAATCTTGATCTTTCGAGGTAAGGGATATTATTTTTTTCGTAATGATATTATTTCTTCAATATCATTATCTTTGAAATGTTGATCTGAAGTTTTATCAAATTTGGAACTTTTTTCATGTCGGGGTTACTATTCATGGGTTCTTATTCATGAGTTACTATTCACGAGTTTCTATTCATGAGTTCTTATTCACGATTCTTATTCAAGTACTATTCATGAAGCGTGAAGATGTTTTTGTGGAATTTCTATCTTTTGGTGTCGGAGTTACTATTCACGTTATATTATTCACGTATCTGACACTATTCACGTATCTGGTCTTATTCATAGAAAAATAAAATTTCTTCTTTTCGTCAAAACATCTATTACGGATACTAACTCGATTGTATCCATGTTTTGATCATTCTTGAATTTTACACCACTATGATTATTTTTGAGGTATTTTTGGGCGTGGATAAAACCAAGTACGAATCCTTAATCCTTAATCCTTGTCATTTTGTTTTCTTTGGATTCGTTTCTTAAAAAAAAAAAATATTTTCATCATCCTCGGTCTTAAATGATGATATTATGGAATATCTTTGGCTGTAGTGCAAAGATGAATGATTTCTTAAGAATATCTTTGGCTTTGTAGTGCAAAGATGAATGATTTCTGAAGAATATCTTTGGCCGTAGTGCAAAGATGAGCAGTGTTTAAATGAACATGACCCGGTGATGAATATCTTTGGCTGTAGTGCGAAGATGAATATTTGATTCAGGATGTATATTGATTGATGTTCTGAGGGGATAAAAGATGAGCGATGAACTTTTAAATTCATACATAGAAGATAGTAGTTTGCATTCTCTACTTAACTCTTCTAATGAATTATTATTTCATTGCGAATATTGATTTAAAATTTGTTGTCTATTGTATTCTATTATATTTTTCCTGTTGAAGACTAACGATAATTTGTTGTATATTATCTTAGTCATAATATTCTTTCTTGAGCTAGTTGAGCTCACCCTTTTCCTTTTGTTCCATTTTTTCTCGGGGAGGCGAGAATATAGCGAGATGCAGTCGGGGTATGGAATGAAGGTTTTAGAAAGGATTGTTTAGTAGTCCTCACCATTTTTGTAAAATAATGTATCAATAAATGTGATGAGGATTTATTTGAGTATAGATATTATGCAGAAGATAATATTTGTATTCAAACTCACAGTTTTCTTGTTGTAATAATAAAGTTGTAGTTGTTTACGTACCATGTATTGACAACTCGGAATAGGTGATGTATACCTATTTTGGGGGCGTCGCGGTTAGTATCGAGCTTAGGGATATGATCTCTGGCGGAGATCGGGGAATAGAACTAGGAGGGGAGAGGCGAGTAAATCCTTAGCTAGTGTGTCCTACCTAAGCTTATTTGTTAGTTGGTCGGTATATAGGGATATTATGTGATATATTGATTTCCTTAATTAACCCTTGTTTTATGGCGGTATTTGAGAATGTCGTGAGAATATTAACAATGGAAATGAGGGTAGTGGAGATGCTACTACTCACCAGCGAGGAGAAGCGTGCAACAGTTGGCAATGTTCCTCTCTGTGAACAACACCATTGAAAGCGAGATGATGACGAGGGGATGTTTAGAAGTTTTTGCAGTTCATGCAAAATCGAGACGAGGAAACTTCGTGTTCAAAATCTGAGGAGAAATGATAGCAATTCACGGGTTATCACGACCAAGCGATTCAAAGAGTTGGGACCACGAATTTAAGGGAAAGCGGATCCGATCATGGCGGAAACATGGGTCAAACAAATTACCAAGATATTCGATGTCTTGGGATGCGGCGGAGAGCAGAAGGTTCCATTCGCCACCTTTATGTTAAAGTGGCGAGGCGGACTCTTTGGTGGGAGATGCGTGAAGCGTACCCATCGGCCTTTTCGGCATGTCTTGGGAGGCGTTTGAAGCTATTTAATGACAAATACTTTCACGAAAGTGTTCGTCGTATGAAGGAAGTGGAGTTCATCGATTGGAACAAAACAACATGGCGGTGTCTCGATGCACGAGGCAAAGTTTGCGAGTTATCGAGTTTGCACCTCATTTGGTGGAGAATGAGGAGCATATATGGCGCGGATGTTTCTTAGAGGTTTGAAACGGCATACGTCGATATCTCATTTCTCATAAATTTTCTCTTTATTCGGATGTTGTAAGCAGGGCTCAATTATTAGAAGCGAGATAACGAGTACGGTCGTTGAGGACCCTGACGAGGATCGTATCGAGAGATAGCGATCAGCAGAATAATGATAACTGCGGAGAAAAAAGCAGAGCGGACGAAATGGTAACCACTCTGGTGGTAATCATAGCCGTGAAAATAGAAGAAGCGAGTTAGGAGGAGATTTTAAAAGAGGAGATTTAACAACGACCATATGAAGATAGCAGTCAGCGGTGACAAGCTGGTTCTAAGGGAGGAGAACGACCACCGGTCATATATGCTACAAATCACGGAAAAGAGGACATATCGGTCAAGCGCCCCTGCAGTTCAAGGTATGCTATAATTGTGGAAAGGAAGGACATATCGCTCGAGATTATGCGATGGCGAAACCTAGTTCGTGAGGACGGTGACTCAAAAACTATCCCGAGAAAAGTCAAAGTCAGCGATTAGGGAAGGCGTTTGTTGTATTTGGTCATAATCGAGGAACAACGAGGTGATCACGGGTAAGCTATTTATAAATTCTTGCGAAGTTTATACCTTACTTGATCTGGGTGCTACCCATTCATTTATCTCTCCTGCATGTGCTCAGCGTTTAAACTTGACTCAGGAGAAATTAGACTTTGACCTATCTGTGGAAACTCCGTTAGGAGAAACTTTCATCACATCCTTTGTTTATAAATCTTGTTTGATTCAAGTTGGCACCATTACCTTACACATTGACCTTATCTCTTTAAAGATACTTGCTTTTGATGTGATTTTAGGGATTGATTGGTTAACTACTCATCATGCCAAAATTGATTGTTTTTCGTAAGGTTGTTAGTTTTCATATTCCTAACCAACTGTTGTTATGCAATTCAAGCAACTAAACCATTAAAATCGATCAACATCATATCTAATCATAAAGCTATTCGTTTATTAAAAAGCGGATGTCAAGCTTTCTTAGCCCATGTTATGGATTTGAATAAAGACCGTCAAATTTGAATAATATTCTGTTGTTATTGACTTTCTGGCGTATTTTCGAAGAACTTCCGGTCTACCCCCGAGCGTGAAGTTGAATTCTTTATTGATCTTGAACACTGGTACAAAGCCCATTTCTAAAACCCCATATCGAATGGCTCTATTGAACTTGAGGAGTTAAAGGTCAACTACGAGGAATTGTTGGACATCGGTTTCATTCATCTAGTACATCTCCTTGGGGTGCTCTGTTTTATTTGTAAAGAAGAAAAGCGGGAGTATGCGACTTTGTATTGACTATCGGGGAATTGAACCATGTCACCATCAAGAATAGGTATCCTCTACCTCGTATTGATGACTTGTTTGACCGATTGCAAGGGCACAATTCTTTTCAAAAATCGATCTTCGATTTGGATATCATCATCAATTTGAAGATTAGGCGAGGATATTCAAAGCGCCTTGAGAACTCGGTATGGGCATTATGAATTCTTAGTCATGTCTTTCGGACTAACTAATGCTCCTGCGGCTTTCATGGATATGATGAACCAAGTATTCAAGGAATATTTGGATCAATTCGTTGTTGTCTTTATTGATGACATCCTTATATATTCAAAAGCCGTGAAGATCATGAGCACCATTTGAAAATTTGGTACTCGAAGCCCGTGAAAACCAACTATATGCCAAATTGAAGAAATGCGAGTTACGGCTTGAGGAAGTAGCATTCCTTGAGCCGCGTGGTGTCGAAACATGGAGTATCTGTTGATCCGTGAAGATTGAAGCAATCAAAGTTAGGAGCAGCAAAAGTCGGTGGTGAAATCACGTAGCTTTTGGGCTTATTTGGTTATTATCGGAGATTAAGTGGAAGGGTTTTCTCGAATCGCTACTCCATTAACTTCATTAACTTCGGAAGGATACAAAATTCGTTTGGAGCGAAGAATGCGAGAAAAGTTTCCAAGAGCTTAAGAGGAGACTTATTTCGCACTGTTCTAACAATACCATACGGTTCGGATGGATTTGTTATCTCTGATGATGCTTGGGCAAAGGGTTAGGATGTGTTCTCATGCAGCGTGGGAAAGTCATAGCCTATGCCTCGCGACAACTTAAAAGTATGAGAGGAATTATCCTACTCATGATCTAGAGTTAGCGGCCCGATCGTTTCAGCGCTAAAAATATGGAGGCACTATCTATATGGGGAGAAAGTGGAGATATATTGGACCATAAAAGCCTTAAATATTTCTTCACTCAAAAAGAACTCAACATGTGGCGTGACGTTGGCTCGAGCTATTGAAGACTACGACCACACTATTGATACCATCTGGTAAAAGCGAGCGTGGTGGTGGCGCATTGAGTAGAAGATCATATCACGAGGAGCGAGTGCGATGATGTCAAGTATCGCGTAGAGCCGACTTTAATAGAAAAAGTTAAGGTTGCTCAAGCCCCGCAGGCCGGGTACGATCGTATGAAGAAGAAAGTACAAGAAGGAGCTATTAGGGCGAGAATTGATGAAGAAGGAATACTTGAGTCCACTCTAGACTTTGTGTTCCTAACGACTACGATTTGAAGTACAAGATTATGATGGAGGCACACAATCGCCATTTGCAATCCATCACTGGAAGTACTAAAATGTATCGTGATCTTGACATACATTTTGGTGGAACAATATGAAGAGAGAGATTGCAAAGTTTATCTCGATGTGTTTAACTTTGCCAGCGTGTAAAGGCGGAGCATCTTGTACCTAAGGGTCGTTGCAACCACTTGAGATTAGGAATGGAAGTGGGAACACATTACTATGGATTTCGTTCACGGGTCTTCCTACGGTTTCTCAAGGCATCAATGCTATTTGGGTTATTGTTGATAGATTAACCAAGTCTACGCTCATTTCTTTGCCGTCACGGAGACTTATTCCTTGAGCGTCTTGCTAGTATATGCGTGAATGAGATTGTGAGGTTGCATGGCATACTGTATCCATAGTTTTGGATCGTGACCCAAGATTCACTTCAAGATTTTGGGTTAGCTTGCAAAAAGCTATGGAGCGCAGTTTGCGATTTAGTTTAAGCATACCATCCCCAAGCAGACGGACATGATCGAGAGAGGACTATTCAAACTCTTGAAGATCTATTAAGACTACGTGTCCTAGACTTTCAAGGGTAGTTGGGATAAGTATTTACCATTGGTGGAATTCTCCTACAACAACGAGTTATCGAGCAAGTATAGGTGTGGCTCCATTGAAGCATTATATGGGCCGAAAATGTCGTTCTCGATATGTTGGGATGAGGTGGGTGAAGCAACATTGTTGGGACCGAGTTAATACGTATATGACTACCGAAAAGATCCAAATGATTGACAACGTATACAAAGCGGCACAAGATCGACAAAAGAGTTATGCGGATCTTCATCGAAAGGGCGTGGAATTTAATGTAGGGGATCATGTATTGTTGCGAGTTGCTCCATGGAAGGAGTTACAAGATTTGGGAAGAGAGGAAAGCTCGATCCACGATTTATTGGTCCATTTCAAATTCTTGACCGAGTAGGAAATGTAGCCTATAGACTTGCGTTACCTCAAAGTATGTCTCGTGTTCATAATGTGTTTCACATATCTCGTGCCGTAAATATGTGAAAGACCGAACCACGTTATTGAGTTAGAACCGGGGACGAGATAGTAGAAGACTTAACGTATGAGGAGGTACTGTCAAGATCTTGGATAGGAAGGAGCATATCCTACGTGCATGAAAGATCATACCACAAGTTAAAGTTTTGTGGAGGAATCATGCTATATAGAAATGACACAGGAATTGGAAGCGGAAATGAAAGCGAGGTATCCTCACCTTTTGAAACACACAGTCGTCACGTCGATTTCGAGGGACGAAATTTCATAAGGAGGGAGGTTGTAAGACCCCAAAATTTTTAAATAAAAGGAATTTCCTTTATTTATTATTTTGAAATAGTAAGGGTTGATTTGATTAATGTGGATAGTTAAGGGTTAAATCATAAATATTTCAAAATAAGCAAGTGGTTATAAAATATTCATTATCGTCGGGGAATATTCGTTTGGTCGTGGAATATTAAATCTTTGTCGGGGAATATTAAATGCTGACAGGTATGACATGTGTGTGGGCCCCATGTGAGCGATTGGATGAAGAAAGCGACAAATATAAGTTGTTTTTAAAATAGCGGCGTAGTTATTTTAATTATCTTTGTTGGAATACCCGGTGGTTAAAACACACTAATAAGCGTTGTTGAGCGGTTGCTGCGGTATTGCACCAATTATTGATTCTTACGTGAAGGCACTACTCGATAATGGTTACGATAATTCTTATTCGATATTTTATTGAGTTAATAATTCTTTGTGTTGATATTTTATATTCTTTGTTGTTTGATAATTGTCATTACACGGTATTTTTCATTATCGAAGCAATAATTCATATTATCTGAATAATATTATTAGATAACATTATTGGCAATGTCTAGAAAGTTACATCTAAGGAGAGGTTTGGTCACCACATTAATTTGGCGAGTGATGAAGAAATTCTTATTGGAAAGCCCCTCTTTCTGGGGCTGCACGGTTGTCGATATTGTGATTACGTAATATTATTTATGAATAATTAATTATTGATTCATATGATGAGAAAAATATTGATTTTATGTGGATATAGATGGAGAAAATTTTTATAGTGACAATTGTTGAAAATTGAAATTTTATCTTTTTACGATAAAATAATTCATTTAAATATATTATTTTAATAATATATTAACTTGGTGATATTTTACAACGAATGTGGGATATATGAGTATCTGAGGAGGAAGAGTATTTTTGTTGCAATAAATGTTTAAAACATGTTAAACATGTCGGTGGACCCCATTTTTATTGGTGAAATTTGATTATAGCTTTGTAAAATCGACCGTTTGTGGATTTGGTCAATTTCCATTTGGAATTTGGAAAAACTTTCTTCTGCAAAGTTGTAGAGAATTGAATTTCCTATAAAAACTCATGAGATTTGAATTTTTCTGATGAAAGGGCTATTTATTATGAATTATTGAAGTTAGAAGCTCAAAATAATTGATTTTTGAAAGTTTTAATTATTTATTTTATGAAAAACGTTTTTTTCTTACTTTTCTAGAAGGTGGCATGTGGGAAATGCTAGGATCTGAATTCTAAGGTTGGCGTATGAATTTATATATATATATATATATATATATTAATTTATTAAATTTTACGCTTTGGTGTTCTAAGCGATTTCTATAAATAGGGTCTTAGGTTAGAATTGAAAATCACAATTTAAGCTGAAGTTTTCTCTCTCTATATTATCGGCGTATTCTTGTGAGTATTTTGAGTATACTTTGAGTATTGCTAGGCGGTGCAAGTTCCTTGAGACTATATACATTATTCTAGCTTTAGAAATCTTGATCTTTCGAGGTAAGGGATATTATTTTTTTCGTAATGATATTATTTCTTCAATATCATTATCTTTGAAATATTGATCTGAAGTTTTATCAAATTTGGAACTTTTTCATGTCGGGGTTACTATTCATGGGTTCTTATTCATGAGTTCTATTCACGAGTTCTTATTCATGAGATTCTTATTCACGAGTTCTTATTCACGAGTACTATTAATGAAGCGTGAAGATGTTTTTTGTGGAATTTCTATCTTTTGGTGTAGAGTTACTATTCACGTATATCGGACTTTATTCACGATATCTGACACTATTCACGTATCTGGTACTATTCATAGAAAAATAAAATTTCTTCTTTTCGTCCAAAACATCTATTACGGATACTAACTACGATTGTATCCATGTTTTGATCATTCTTGAATTTTACACCACTATGATTATTTTTGAGGTATTTTTGGGCGTGGATAAAACCAATACGAATCCTTAATCCTTAATCCTTGTCATTTTGTTTCTTTGGATTCGTTTCTTTAAAAAAAAAAAATATTTTCATCATCCTCGGTCTTAAATGATGATATTATGGAATATCTTTGGCACTGTAGTGCAAAGATGAATGATTTCTTAAGAATATCTTTGGCTTTGTAGTGCAAAGATGAATGATTTCTGAAGAATATCTTTGGCCGTAGTGCAAAGATGAGCAGTGTTTAAATGAACATGACCCGGTGATGAATATCTTTGGCTTTGTAGTGCAAAGATGAATATTTGATTCAGATGTATATTGATTGATGTTCTGAGGGATAAAAGATAGGCGATGAACTTTTAAATTCATACATAGAAGATAGTAGTTTGCATTCTCTACTTAACTCTTCTAATGAATTATTATTTCCATTGCGAATATTGATTTAAAATTTGTTGTCTATTGTATTCTATTATATTTTTCCTGTTGAAGACTAACGATAATTTGTTGTATATTATCTTAGTCATAATATTCTTTCTTGAGCTAGTTGAGCTCACCCTTTTCCTTTTGTTCCATTTTTCTCGGGAGGCGAGAATATAGCGAGTGCGAGTGGGGTATGGAATGAAGGTTTTAGAAAGGATTGTTTAGTAGTCCTCACCATTTTTGTAAAATAATGTATCGATAAATGTGATGAGGATTTATTTGAGTATAGATATTATACAGAAGATAATATTTGTATTCAAACTCACAGTTTCTTGTTGTAATAATAAAGTTGTAGTTGTTTACGTACCATGTATTGACAACTCGGAATAGGTGATGTATACCTATTTTGGGGCGTCTCCTAGGAATGATCCGGTTGTTAAATATTGTGAGTTATAATATTAATGATGAATAAGTTCGTGTTGATTAAAGACGAAATTGATATTTCTATTATGTTGAGATTATTAGTGTTAGTGGAAATCGACTTCTATTTCGATAATAATAGATGTCTGGAGGTTATATTGACCAATCGGGTAATTAATCAGATAAATGAACAATTAATTGATATGAATTCACATGCTTGTAACTATTTGTTCACATGTGTGTACTATTGATTCACATGCGTGTACTATTAGGGGAGGTGGTGCAAGATTGATAATACTTGCATGACTAAATTAAAAATAGAGGTATAGATGAAGGTACTATATTTTAATTATTTTTTCACATGATTGTACTATTGATTCACATGATTGTACTATTGATTCACAAGATGTACTATTAGGGGAGGTGGTGCAAGTTTAATAATACTTGCAGGACTAAATTAAAAATGAAGGAAAAGATGAAGGTATTATACTGTAATATTTCGAGCCCCAAAACGTGCAATTATCGAAACTATGTTTTCCTATAAATAGAAGCTCATTCTTCTTTCATTCTCACCAATTCACTAAGACTCACAAGAGCAATTATAGAAAGAGAAGTTATAGAGAGAGAAGCTTTAGAGAGAAAGTAGAAGAGAAGTCTGCTACCTCACTATTCAAGTATCCAGTCTTCTTCTAAGGTAAGAGATATTAGTTTTTTCAGTATTCATAGGAATAATATTTTCTTCCATACTCTGTAGTATGTGAGTAATATTATTTCGTCTCGTATTCCTAATTATACCCTCATTTTGTTAAAGTATTGCTTCTATACTCCGTGAATTTAAAAGAATATCCTTGAAATTTGCGCTTCATCTAGTATCGTTTCACATGGATATTTTCTACACATTCTTGTTAAATTTTAAGCTTTTCATGCCGGAGTACTGTCCATGAGTGGTATTCATTTTTACGGTACTATTCACAAGTACTATTCACGGGGTACGATTCACAAAGTATTATTCATGGTTACTATTCTCAAAGTACTATTCACTCAGGTACTATTCACCTGGGAAATTATTCATGACAAAAATTGATTTCTTTGCTGTCCAACTCATTTTTGATAAAATATTATTCTTGAATTTTACTCCACAAAATAGTATCATGTTAACAATTTGATCATTATTGAATTCTGGATAAATTAAGTTATAAAACTTTAAAAATTTATCATTTGCTTACTTTTAATTGAATTCTTATATCATTGTCATCATTCTCATGTTTATATTGTGATAAAAGTCATATGTGGCGTACGTGCATAGATGTATTATTGATTGGTATGATTATGACCAGGGATTATTTGGTATAATCATGACCGTAATGTTACAAATGATGTGGTAAAAATCATCATTGGCCTGTAGTGCATTGATGGACAGTTGTTGGTATGATTATGACCAGGGATTATTAGGTATAATCATAACCATTGATGATTACATGAATATCATTGGCCTGTAGTGTAGGGATGATTCGATGATGTGGTTTATTTATTAAGCTGAGTCTCAGCGATAAAATTGATGATAAACTTTTTAAATCATAGAAGATAGTAGATATCATGCTCTACTTGACTCTTCTAATGGATTGCTTGTTCCGTTGCAGTTAAACTTGATGTTTATTATATTTTATCAGTTTAACACTGTTGAAGGCTAACGATAATTTATTCTGCATTATCTTAGTCATCATATTTCTTACTGGGCTAGTTGAGCTCACCCTTTGTTTTCATTGTTCTCTTCAGGAAATGAGAATATAGTTGGGACTAGTCGGGGAACGGAGTGACAGTCCAGATGTTTGTATTAGTAGTCCTCACTATTCAGTAAAATAGTGTGATAATAATTGTAATGAGGACTTTATTTGAGTTTGGATACTCTCTAAGAGACATTATCCGTGTTAAAACTCTCAGCTACGTTTTGTCGTACTATATAAAAGAAGTTTGTATTTAAATTCTGTACCATGTATTTGGCAACTCAAGATGGGTGATGTATACCTATTTTGGGGGCGTCACAGTTGGTATCAAAGCTTAGGGATATGATCCCTGGTTGAAATGTGAGACAAGAACTAGGAAGGGAGAGACGGGGAATTCCTTCGCTAGTATGACCTACCTAAGTTTATTTGGTATTTAATTGGTCGGTCAGAGTATAGGGATAATATGTGACATGTCAATTAACCTTTGTTTTGTGGCAGTATTTGATAATGGCATCCGAAAATGTTGAGATAAGCAATGAAGCACATGAGATCGTTGAGTCACCAACGATCAATACCAAGGATAATGTGCAACAGGAAGACAATAATCCTCAGGAAAATAATAACGCTGACCAAATGATGAACGATGGGATGTTCAGAGGCTTTATACAATTCATGCAACATCAGACGAGAACGACTCCTGTTCAAAATGCAGGTGAAAACACTAGCAACTCTCGGACGGTCACCGCTAAATAGTTCAAGGAGTTGGGACCACCGGAGTTTATTGGAGAGCCAAAACCACTTAAGGCGGAGACGTGGATAAAGCAGATCACCAAGATATTTGATGTTTTGGGATGCTCCGAAGAGCAAAAGGTTCCCTGCTACCTTTATGTTACGAGGAGAGGCAAATTACTGGTGGGAATCGGTAAAGCATACTCAACATGCCGCACTGAAGATGTCTTGGGAGAAGTTCCAAGAACTGTTCAATGACAAGTACTTTCCCAAAAGTATTCGTCACATGAAGGAGGTAGAGTTCATCAAGCTGGAGCAGAACAATATGACCGTGTCACAGTACGAAGCTAAGTTTGTCGAGTTGTCTCGGTTTGCGTCCCACTTGGTTGATAATGAGGAGAGAATGACGCGGATGTTTCTAAGAGGTTTAAAACCTGAGATACGTGAATACTTAATTTCTCATAAACTGTGTTTGTATTCTGATGTTTTGTTAATAGGGCTCAGTTATTGGAGCGTGATAACGAGTCAACCCAACCAAGAGAGAGCAGCCGACAAAATGGTAATATCAGTGGTAACAGTCATCGAAGCGGTGACAGCAAACGTGGTGGGAATTAACATGCTAGAAATGGTAACCACTTCGGTGGAAATCATGGCCAAGATAATAGAAGTGGAAATTTCAAGAAGAGGAGATTCAACAATGTTGGAAAGACGTCATCATCAGCACCTGTTGTTAAGGAAGGAGAACGACTGTCGGTCGTATGTTACAAATGCGGAAGGGAGGGACATATCAGTCTGAAATGTACGCAGCAATCCAAAACATGTTATAATTGTGAAAGAGAAGGTCACCTTGCCCGATTTTGTCATGCACCGAAGTCAAGTCCAGCTGGGATAGAGGCATTAATGGCCGTCCCAGACAAGACAAAATCGATAGTTCAAGAAAGAGCGTTTGTCGTAACCTCCCAAAAAATGAGGAATCTGATCGAGGTGATCACGGGTAAGCTAATCATAAACTCTAGCGAAGTCTATACCTTATTTGATACCAGTTCTACCCATTCTTTTATTTCTCCTACTTGCGCTCAACGTTTAAATTTAACTCCGGAGAAATTAGACTTTGACTTATCTGTTGAAACTTCGTTGGGAGAAACCTTCATTACATCCACTGTTTATAAGTCTTGTTTGGTTCAAATCGGTACCCTCACATTACCTGTCGATCTTATTTCCTTAAAAATACTTGCATTTGATGTGATTTTAGGGATTGATTAGTTAACTACTCATCATGCAAAAATTGATTGTTTTCGTAAGGTTGTTAGCTTTCATATTCCTAACCAACCTATTATGCGAATTCAAGCAAGCAACCAAACCACTAAAGTCAATCACTGTCATATCAAGCCATAAAGCTATTCGTTTATTAAAAAATGGATGTCAAGCTTTCTTAGCCCATGTCACAGATTTAAAAAAAAATACGTCAGATTTGAATGATATTTCTATTGTTAATAAATTTCCTAACGTATTCCCCGAAGAACTTCCTGGCTTACCCCCGGAGCGTGAAATCGAGTTTGGTATCGACCTTGAACCCGGTACAAAACCCATTTCCAAAGCCCCATATCTAATGGCTCCTATTGAACTTCAGGAGTTAAAAACTCAACTGCAGGAATTGTTTGACATCGGTTTCATTTGACCTAGTACGTCTCCTTGGGGTGCTCCTGTTCTATTCGTGAAGAAGAAAGATGGAAGTATGCGACTTTGTATGGATTATCGAGAGTTGAATCATGTCACCATCAAAAATAAGTACCCGTTGCCTCGCATTGATGACCTGATTGACCAGTTGCAAGGCGCCAAATTCTTTTCAAAGATCGACCTTCGTTCTTGATATCATCAGTTGAAGATTAAAACTGATGACATTCCAAAGACTACTTTTAAAACTTGATACGGGCATTACGAATTCCTAGTTATGTCTTTTAGATTAGTCAATGCTCATGCTGCCTTCATGGATATAATGAACCGAGTATTCAAGGAATATTTGGATAACTATGTGGTCGTCTTTATTGATGACATCCTCATTTACTCCAAAAGCAGTGAAGATCATGAGCAACACTTGAGGCTGATACTCCAAAAGCTTCGTGAAAACAAGTTATATGCCAAGTTGAAGAAATGTGAGTTCTGGCTTGAGAAAGTAGCATTCCTTGGGCACGTAATATCAAATCACGGAATATCTGTTGACCCGAAAAAGATTTAAGCAATTCAAAGCTGGGAGCAACCTAAGTCAGTGACCGAAGTACATAGCTTTCTCAGCTTAGCTGGTTATTATCGACGGTTCATGGAAGAATTTTCTCGAATCGCTACTCCATTAACTCAGCTGACTCAAAAAGATACAAAATGGTTGGAGCGAGGAATATGAGAAGAGTTTTCAAGAACTCAAGAGGAGGCTCATTTCAACACCTGTTTTGATAATACCAGCTGGTTCGGAGGAATTTGTGATATACAGCGATGGTTCAGGCAAGGGTTTAGGATGTGTTCTCATGCAACATGGAAAAGTCATAGCCTATGTCTCATGACAACTCAAAGAATATGAGAGAAATTATCCTACTCATGATCTAGAGTTGGCAGCTGTCGTTTTTGCGCTTAAGATTTGGAGGCATTACCTGTATGGAGAGAAGGTGGAGATCTATACGGATAATAAAAGACTTAAATATTTCTTCACTCAAAAGGAACTCAACATGCGGTAATGACGATGGTTTGAGCTATTGAAAGATTACGATCATACCATTCAATACCATCCTGAAAAAGCAAATGTAGTAGCTGACGTATTGAGTAGAAGATCATATGCGGGTATGAGTGTGATATTGTCAACGTAAAGGCCCATTTTGTATGACTTACAAAGGATGGAGATGGAGTTAAAGACTCCAGGGACCCATGTGATGATGGCAAATATACGAGTACAACCGACTTTAATCGATAAAGTTAAAGTTGCTCAAGCTACAGACCTGGAGTTGATGCGTATGAGAATGAAAGTGCAAAAATGTGATATTCCGGAAGCAAGAATCGATGAAGCAGGAATACTTCGAGTCAACTTCAAACTTTTTATTCCTAACGATTCTGACTTGAAGTATAAAATCATGATGGAGGCGTACAACACACCATTTGCAATCCATCCTGGGAGTAACAAAATGTATCGTGATCTTCGACATACATTTTGGTGGAGCAATATGAAGAGAGAGATAGCAGGGTTTATCTCAAGGTGTCTAACTTGTCAACGAGTCAAGGCGGAGCATCAAGTGTCAAAAGGTCCATTGCAACCATTTGAAATGCCAGAATGGAAGTGGGAGCACATTACCATGGATTTCGTTACTGGTCTTCCCAAGGTTTCTCAAGGCATAGATGCACTTTGGGTCATTGTTGATAGATTGACCAAGTCTGCTCATTTTTACCGATACGAGAAACTTATTCCCTTGAACGTCTTGCTTATATGTTCATAAACGAGATTGTAAGATTGCATGGTATGCCAGTATCCATAGTTTCTGATCGAGACCCAAGATTCACTTCACGATTTTGGGTTAGTTTGCAAAAAGCTATGGGCACGGATTTACGATTTAGTTCGGCATATCATCCTCAAACGGACGGGTTGTCGGAAAGAACTATTCAAACTCTTGAAGATTTATTAAGACTCTGTGTCCTTAACTTCAAAGGAGGTTGGGACAAGTTCTTACCATTATTGGTGGAGTTTTCCTATAACAACAGTTATCAAGCAAGTATTGGCATGGCTCCATTTGAGGCGTTGTATGGAAGAAAGTGTCGTTCTCCAGTATGCTGGGATGAGGTGGGTGAAGCAACGTTGTTGGGACCGGAGTTGGTACGTATGACTACGAAAAAAATTCAAATGATCCGACAACGTATAAAAATCTCACAAAATCGACAAAAGAGTTATGTTGATCTTCATCGAAAGGACGTGGAATTCAATATTGGATGTGACAAACGAGATTTTTGTAATTTAATTTTAATATTTATTGAAGTAAATAAATATTTTCAATGATTTAATTATTAGATTAAATAATTAATTGATGCAATTATGGTAGATTAATTTAATTATATGTGTTACATTTATTAAATTAATGTAGAGAATTTTTATTATCGAAGTATGTGATGTGAGTTTATTGTATTAAAAGAAATATTAATAAGCCTATTGGTGGTATTTTAATTAATTTAATTATTAATTAGAGAGTTAATAATTTGACATTATTTATTAATGAGAAATTTAATTATGCGACTATGTGAATTTATGAGAAATTATTATATTATTTTATTTAAAGTAAATTAAATAAAATATTGGATTTATTTTATAAGAAGTGTGACATTAATTAAATTATATGATAAAAGATTTTATTAAAATAAATGGTTTTGAAATCTATTCTTGCTAGCCAAACAAGGCCCTATGGGGAGTTGGAAGCAGTTGCCCATTATTGGGTTAACTGACCACTCAGTGCGTCAGTTCCTTTCTTATATGCGTCTTCTCATTATTTCCTATTTTTCTAAGTCTAAGAACAAAGCAATCACAGAGATAAAATTATCAGAGAAAATATTTAGAGATTGTGAAGGAGATTGAAAGAGAAGAATTGAAAAACATCTAAGCCTATTAATCTATACTTATTCTCAGGGTAATCTCGTCATTCCCAAATTTTAAATTACGTATTAAAGTTTTTATAAAAATGACTTTCATTCATCCTGTAAAGTCTCTGTAATTGGGAAATTATGTTTTTATATGGATATATGTAATAATTCGAGTAGTATGGCATGTTTTATATATATATTGCATGATTCCATACCATCAGTTTCATGAAATTATACAGTTTATGATTACAGAGTATGTCATATGGCCATATGGCCTTATACTTGGTATTTAATACGTTGCTAGTATATTATCCCTAAATTTTACATTTGTATATATTTATGCATGTTAAAACGAAGTAAATGAAACTTGAATGGTTGGATTTGGCCTATAACGAATCCGTAATATTAAATTCCTTGTTTTTGTTCAAGAACATCAAGAACAGTACAATTTGCATAATTTAATTCTGTGATTATGTGTTTTAAATGGTTAAAGTCACTCTATAAATGATGGGTAATGATTATATACGAATTCTAACATGTGGGTATGATTAAATTCGTGTAGTAATAATTTAATTGGAGTTTTTTGGCTGTGTTCTGCAATTTTCGCGAATTGCAGAACAGTTTCTAGTTCATTGGCGTCATGGCGCCAGGCCTCAGCGCCTTAACATCCGTCGCCCATGCAATGCTAAGAGTCCGTATGGCAGTGAAAGTACCAAGATAAAAGTGGAATGGCATATTTACACTCTCCGTAATGTTCATAAATGAACTATTTTTAAATGTTCAAGTCTAGCAATGTGATAACAACTTAATTTAATAAACATAGAAATATGTTAGAAGTATAATGAGATGTTAAAATAGTTTCTTAACATGTAAATAACATAATTGCATGTGGGTTAAATTATTGAATACATAATTAGCTTGTTATTCATGATGTGTAAATTATGTGACAAAGTGGTAATTTGACTAAGTATAGTCAATATTCGAATTAGACAAAAGAATGAGTTTATGATGATTAGTTAAGTTATAATTAACTGGTATTGTGAATGTGAATGGTATGTAGGATTAAATTCAAAGAACGTGCTTAGTTAAAGTGTAATATACGCACGAGGCAAGTTTCATAACCCTACTTGTCATTATTGTTCAAGTTTATTAGTTACCTCGAGTAAATTATCATTACTATTATTCAAGTTCAAATGTTATATTAAAGATTGATTATCTTTTCAAAGCATGATTCAGTTATACAATAATTGTCCTATTGTATACTTCTTGAGATTATTATTCAAATCGAATATCATTATTGTTGAACCTTATTAGACTAGTGAACTTTATTGATTCAACTAGTCCTTAGTTGATAAACGTTCTAAATTTCAGAACCCTTATTGAATTATCCAAACCAAACTTCCTTTGGTGCGTACTCGAATGTCAAACTGAGATGAAAAACCCTGCAAAGAGATTTACTTATGCGTTAGCGTTAAGATATTGTGCACAGTATGGTACTAAGGGTTGATCCCCCTAAGTACGAGAAGAAGAGTACATAGTCTTATGACTATTAAAGGTTTTAAGTATAACCCTTGATAACCTAGGACATAGTTCAAGGTCTTATGACCCTCAGAAATCTTTTGATTCTTGTTATTCATTCTTGATTCAAAAGTTGAGCTTTTATTTCAGAAGTCTTTGATTCCCTCGCATGTTATTATACATTGTTATTTCATTATTTTATTTGTGGGCAATCATGCTCACTCTTGCGTAATAATAACATTGCAGTTAAGAACAAAAGAGCAGACGAACCTTCCACTAGTAAAGGCAAGGGCAAGCTTAGCAAGTAATGAAGATTGATTACTTATGTGGTTATGTAATGATAATTAGAATTGATGTTATTTAAGACTTATTTGTTTATGTTCAGCACATATGATTTAAGGTTAGAGTAACCTGGGATTGTATTTATTATGTAGTTGATGTAACCCCATAAGGGGAGATTTATTATTATTTCTATCTATTGCATGGTTTGCATTTATTATGGGTTGATAGATAGATGATATTTGTATAAGATGAACACCAAATCTCGTGGAATTGAAGTACCCGGATTTTGGGGTGTCACAAGTTAGTATCAAAGCTGTAGGTTATGAACCTTAGGTGGGGGAACAACCTTAGGTAGTAGCCTTATAGAAAGAACATAGTGATGGAAAACTCTTATCGAATTCTAGGAAATGAATTTTTGTTTAATTCATTAAAGATAATAAAAGACTTTATGTGCTTATGTGTTAAATTATGTGCTCACTAGTACGACTTAGTAACTAAAACTTGAAATTTTGTTGTCAGAATGTCTGACATTGGAGGAACTAGTCGAAAGCGGGAGGAGGAACCCCAGTACCTACTGATGAGCATCTACGAGATGAGGAGCCCGAGAGACATTCATGTCGTTAGGAACGATTAGTACAGAGAGGAGTCATCTCCATTGATCACCGTTTTTGGTCAGGAGCATGAACCTGAGACAGATCCTGCAGAGGATCCTGAGGAGGAATTTGACGAGGAAGAGGAAGAAGAGGAGTTTCCACAGCATTCCATCGATGCTGAGATGTACGACACATTATACGACTATAACGTGGAGTTACGAGATGAGGTGCAGGATCTGACTGAGCGAGCTATTATTCAACAGATTACTCTCGAGCGAAGGAGAGGGAGATTTCGACTCTTCACTCATGACTGGGAAATGTAGAATGGGATTTGTTCCATGAGAAAGGTCAAACCGAAGATAAGACCTCAGAGATAGAAAAGTTGAAGAAGGATCTGAAAGAGAGTTCAGAGAGGCTTGCCATAGTAGAGGAGGGCTGGGAAAGAAAGTCACGTCGTGCTGATCTTGCGGAAGAGGACGGTCGTGCAAAGAAGGCAAAGCTTAGAGAGACATACTCCACACTTAATCATGCAATGGATGAGGCCCAGGATCGAGTTTTGAGGTACCCCATCTAGTTCGAAGGACTTCCATCGTACATGCTGGATCGCAGGACGATGTCTCGTATCATGGAAGAGGAGCGTGGCAAGGCTATTCAAAGACCTCGATGCATGAACGGTGATATAATCATTTAATTATGTGATAGACTTAGTTAGTTTTATATGTAAATTCCGATAAGTTTATGAACGAAGGAATATTTTAATATTTAAATCCTGTGGATTCTTTATCTCAGGATGGTGGATGTAAATAGCAGTTATGCTATCGTTTGATGTAAAACTTTTAGTTTGAATTAAATATATTAAGTTGTTTGAGATGATGTGTTAAATGATTATATTAAATTGTTGAGTTAAGTCTTAACTATTTAGAGAAAATTAATAGAGATTTAATAAGCATATATTTTAACAGAATTATGCCGCCAAGAAGAAAACTACAACGTCAACCAGCTCAGGAAGAGTCAACAAATAACAACAACAATGCCAATGCTAATCCTGTTCAGCAATTGGTTAACTTGCTAGCTAGAGCAATGAATAATCAACCTCAAGCTCCACCAAATACTACGTTTAAAGATTTCAAGGCGGTGGGACCGCCAGAATTTAAAGGTTCCATGAACCCGATCGAGGCTCAAACGTGGGTTATGGAGATGGAGAAGGTTTTCAACGTTGCTAGGGTTAGAGAGGACCAGAAGACCGCTTTTGCAATGTTTATGCTGAAATCGGAGGCTAGCTATTGGTGGCAAGCAAACAAAGTTCGAGGAGGTGAAGGTGTAATTACTTGGGAGAGATTTATAGAGATGTTTTTCGAGATGTACTTCCCAACCAGCTCACAGAACCATATGGAGGTTCAATTTCTGGAATTGAAGCAGGGAAATATGAGCGTACCTGATTATGCGGCTAGATTCAATGAGTTGGCGAGGTTCGCCCCGTATCAAGTACACACGGACGAGAGAAAGGCCAGAAGATTCGAACAAGGACTAAAGCTTTGGGTATACAGTAAAGTATCAATGTTTCAGATAAACACTTTTGCTGGAGTACTGGAAAAGGCCATCCTCGCTGAAGGTGGAAGCGATGCGGTGACCAAGTACAATCAAGATCAGAAGAAGAAGAAAAAGAAGGAGAAGAGTGAAGGTGAAGTAAATAATAAGGCTAGTGGAAGTGGCACAGGAGGTGGAAATTTTAATCAGAAGAAGAGGTGGAATGACAACTCATCATCGGGGAATCAGCAAGGTAGTCAGAAGAAAAGGATTGAAGCATACCCGACCTGCGGGAAAGCTCATCTGGGAGTTTGTATGAAAAGAAAAAGAGTGTGCTACAATTGTGGTCAGGAAGGCCACATAGCACCTAATTGTCCTAACCCAAAGAAGGGTGCTTGCTTTACTTGTGGTTCAAAGGACCATCTGGTAAGAGATTGTCCTAAGAAGGGACCGGGAGGGTTAGGATCATGAGGAAACCGGGGAAATAACAGTGGAAATGCCTTAACTATTACCAGACCAACCGCAACAAATCGACCGACCGCCAGGACTTTCAATATGACGGTACAGGATGCAGTTCAGTCCCGTGATGTGGTGTCAAGTATCATTCCTATCAATAAAATTAATGCTTATGTTTTATTTGATTCGGGTGCTACTTGTTCCTTTATATCCGATGATTTTGCCAAGAATTTAGATTTGCCTAAGAATGAATTGGATTACCCCATGAACATAGAAATTACGAATAGAGAAATAATCCCTGTTAAGTATGTATATAAGAATTGTAGAGTGGATATTAAGGGTAATATCATGAACGTAGATCTTATCCCTATTCGACTTGGGGAATTTGACGTTATATTGGGAATGGATTGGTTATTCAATTACGGGGCTGTAATTGATTGCCAAAAGAAGCGTATTAATCTTATGACTCCGTCAAAGGTTGTATTTTATGGTAGCAAGTCACCTAGACAAGTGAGTTGTCTAACGATGATGCAAGCCAGGAAGTTATTAAGACAAGGCTGTGTAGGATACTTAGCTTACATAGTCGACAATCGAAAAGAGAATCTGAAGGTAGAAGAAATATCAATTGTGAGGGACTTCGTCGATGTATTTTCAAACGATTTGCCAGGACTTCCACCAGATAGAGAGGTAGATTTCGTGATCGATTTGGTGCCCGGAACTGCTCCAATATCGAAGGCACCATACCGAATGGCACCAGTTGAGATGAAAGAACTAATGGTACAACTACAAGAATTGTTGGATAAGAAGTACATTCAACCGAGCGTATCACCGTGGGGAGCGCCGGTGTTATTTGTGAAAAAGAAGGACGGATCGATGTGGCTTTGCATTGACTACAGAGAACTGAATAAGGTCACGATTAAGAATAGATATCCGTTACCGAGGATCGACAACATGTTTGATCAATTGAAGGGAGCGAGATACTTTTCCAAGATAGACTTGAGGAGTGGTTATCATCAACTGAAGGTTAGAAATTGATGATGTTGACTGCTCAAGAGGAGCTAATTTTAGAAATGGAGAAACTAGAGTTGGAAGTGAAGTGTTCTATGGAAATTGATGAGAAGCTATTTCAGATGCAATCCGGTACAACTCTACTAGATAAAGTAAAGGAGGCTCAGCTTCAGGACGAAGAATGTAAAATGGTGACAAAGAAGATATCTGAAGGAACTAAACTGAGATTAAAGATGGATAATGAAGGAATACTGAGATTTGAGAGTAGAATTTGGGTACCGCCAGTACAAGAGATTAAGGAAGATATTTTGAGAGAGGCTCATAGTTCATGATATTCGATTCACCCTGGTAGTACCAAAATGTACCAAGATTTTTGACAACATTTCTGGTGGCCGAATTTAAAACGTGATGTTGCAGAATGTGTTGCCAAGTGTCTGATCTGTCAGAAAGTGAAGGCAGAATATCACAGACCGAGTGGATTGCTACAACCGTTAGAGATCCCAGGATGGAAATGGGAACATATTACAATGGACTTCGTGGTTGGCCTTCCAATGACTCAGAAAGGCTACGACGCAGTATGGGTTATCGTTGACCGACTGACGAAATCTGCACACTTCCTTCCGGTCAAAATCAGATTCAGTTTAGATCAGTTGGCAAGGTTATATGTAAAAGAAGTTGTTTCGAGACACGGAGTGCCGATGTCAATTGTTTCCGATAAGGATCCGCGCTTCACATCGAATTTCTGGAAACTTCAACAAGAATGTATGGGTACACAGTTGCGAATGAGTACGGCATATCACCCTCAAATAGATGGACAGAGTGAAAGAACAATTCAGACATTGGAAGATATGTTAAGAGCTTATATAATGGACTTTAAAGAAAATTGGGATGATCATCTACCGCTCGTAGAGTTCGGTTACAACAACAGTTACCACGCTAGTATTGGTATGCCGCCTTACGAAGCGTTATATGGCAGAAAATGTAGAACTCCGCTTTACTGGGATGAAGTTGGTGAGAGACAATTGCTAGGGCCAGAATTGGTACAGCAGACAGCAAAAATAGTCAAAGTGATCCGAGCACGACTGGTAGCGGCTCAAGATCGACAGAAGAAATACGTTGATCCACATCGTAAAAATATCGAGTTTGAATCAGGAAGTTATGTTTTCTTGAAGGTCTCTCCTTGGAAAGGAAAGATCAGGTTCAGAAAGAAAGGGAAATTGAGCCCAAGATTCATTGGACCATTTGAAGTACTAAGAAGAATCGGGGAAGTTGCGTACGAGGTAGCCCTACCTCCAGCACTCGAGAATGTCCATAACGTCTTCCATGTTTCTGTTTTACGACCCTACAAACCCGATTACAAGCATGTAATCGAATACGAACCCCTACATTTTGAAAAAGATTTATCTTACGAAGAAATCCCTGTTCAAATTGTCGATAGAAAAGAACAAGTTCTCAGAAATAAAGTAATACCTTCTGTTAAGGTAATTTGGAGGAACCACAACGCTGAAGAAGACGTGGGAACTCGAAGAGAATATGATGAAAAATTACCCTCATTTATTTACTTAATTTATGTGTAAGCGATTCTGGGGACAGAATCTTTGTAAGGGGGGAGAATGTAACGGGTCGAATTTATTGAGTCGTGATTCTGGGGACAGAATCCTTTTAAGGGGGGAAAGATGTGACGAACGAGATTTTTGTAATTTAATTTTAATATTTATTGAAGTAAATAAATATTTTTGATGATTTAATTATTAGATTAAATAATTAATTGATGCAATTGTGGTAGATTAATTTAATTATATGTGTTACATTTATTAAATTAACGTAGAGAATTTTTATTATTGAAGTATGTGATTATGTGAGATTATTATATTAAAAGAAATATTAATAAGCCTATTGGTATTTTAATTAATTTAATTATTAATTAGAGAGTTAATAATTTGACATTATTTATTAATGAGAAATTTAATTATGCGACTATGTGAATTTATGAGAAATTATTATATTATTTTATTTAAAGTAAATTAAATAAAATATTGGATTTATTTTATAAGAAGTGTGACATTAATTAAACTATATGATAAAAGGTTTTATTAAAATAAATGGTTTTGAAATCTATTCTTGCTAGCCAAACAAGGCCCTATGGGGAGTTGGAAGCAGTTGCCCATTATTGGGTTTACTGACCACTCAGTGCGTCAGATCCTTTCTTATATGTGTCTTCTCATTATTTCCTATTTTTCTAAGTCTAAGAACAAAGCAATCATAGAGATAAAATTATCAGAGAAAATATTTAGAGATTATGAAGGAGATTGAAAGAGAAGAATTGAAAAGCATCTAAGCCTACTAATCTATACTTATTCTCAGGGTAATCTCCTCCTTCAAAAATTTTAAATTATGTATTAAAGTTTTTATAAAAATGGCTTTCATTCATCTTGTAAAGTCTCTGTAATTGGGAAATTGTGTTGTTATATGGATATATGTAATAATTCGAGTAGTATAGCATGTTTTATATATATATTGCATGATTCCATATCATCAGTTTCATGAAATTATACAGTTTATGATTACAGAGTATGTCATATGGCCATATGGCCTTATACGTGGTATTTAATACGTTGATCGTATATTATCCCTAAATTTTACACTTGTATATATTCATGCATCTTAAAACGAAGTAAATGAAACTTGAATGGTTGGATTTGGCCTTATAACGAATCCGTAATATTAAATTCCATGTTTTTGTTCAAGAACAGTACAATTTGCATAATTTAATTCTGTCATTATGTGTTTTTAATGGTTAAAGTCACTCTATAAATGATGGGTAATGATTATATACGAATCCTAACATGTGGGTATGATTAAATTTGTGTAGTAATAATTTAATTGGAGTTTTTTGGCTATGCTCTGCAATTTTCGCGAATTGAAGAAGCGATTTCGTTTACAGTTCATGCATGGCTGATCTCTCTCATGTAATATTAAGAGTCCACATGCACGCCACCTTGCCGCAATACATTAAAGTACCGAAGACAAAAGTGGGCGCCATAAAGACCACTCTCCAGATTGTTCAGAAATGAACTATTTTTAAATGTTCAAGTCTAGCAATGTGATAACAACTTAATTTAATAAACATAGAAATATGTTAAAAGTATAATAAGATGTTAAAATAGTTTTTTAATATGTAAATAACATAATTGCATGTGGGTTGAATTATTGAATACATAATTAGCTTGTTATTCATGATGTGTAAATTATGTGACAAAGTGGTAATTTGACTAAGTATAGTCAATATTAGAATTAGAGAAAAGAATGAGTTTATGATGATTAGTTAAGTTATAATTAACTGTTATTGTGAATATGAATGGTATGTAGGATTAAATTCAAAGAACGTGCTTAGTTAAAGTGTAATCTACGCACGAGGCAAGTTTCCTAACCCTACTTGTCATTATTGTTCAAATTTATTAGTTACCTCGAGTAAATTATCATTACTATTATTCAAGTTCAAATGTTATAATAAAGATTGATTATCTTTTCAAAGCATGATTCAGTTATACAATAATTGTCATATTGTATACTTCTTGAGACTATTATTCAAATCGGATATCATTATTGTTGAACCTTATTAGACTAGTGAACTTTATTGATTCAACTAGTCCTTAGTTGATGAACATTCTAAATTTCAGAACCCTTATTGAATTATCCAAACTAAACTTCCTTTGGTGCGGACTCGAATGTCAAACTGAGATGAACAACCCTGCAAAGGGATTTACTTATGCGTTAAGCGTTAAGATATTGTATACAAGATGGTACTAAGGGTGATCCCCTAAGTGCACGAGAAGAAGAGTCCACAGTCTTTATGGTATTAAAGGTTTCAAGTTTAACCCTTGATAACCTAGGACATAGTTCAAGGTCTTATGACCCTCAGAAATCTTTTGATTCTTGCTATTCATTCTTGATTCAAAAGTTGAGCTTTTATTTCAGAAGTCTTTGATTCCCTCGCATGTTATTATACATTGTTATTTCATTATTTTATTTGTGGGCAATCATGCTCACTCTTTCGTAATAATAACATTGCAGTTAAGAACAAAAGAGCAGACGAACCTTCCACTAGTAAAGGCAAGGGCAAGCTTAGCAAGTAATGAAGATTGATTACTTATGTGGTTATGTAATGATAATTAGAATTGATGGTACTTACGACTTATTTGTTTATGTTCCGCACAGATGATTTAAGGTTAGAGTAACCTGGGATTGTATTTATTATGTAGTTGATGTAACCCCATAAGGGGAGATTTATTATTATTTCTATCTATTGTATGGTTTGCATTTATTATGGGTAGATAGATAGATGAAATTTGTACAGTGAACACCAAATCCCGTGAAATTGAAGTACCCGGATTTGGGGGTGTCACATTGGAGATCATGTGTTGTTACGTGTTGCTCCATGGAAAGGAGTTACGAGATTTGGAAAGAGTGGAAAGCTCGATCCTCGATTCATTGGCCCATTTTTAATCCTCGATCGAGTAGGAACTGTGGCCTATAGACTCGCCTTACCGCCAAGTATGTCTCGTGTTCATAACATTTTTCACATATCTATGTTACGTAAATATGTGAAAGACCCGAACCACATTATTGAATTAGAACCAGACGAGATAGCGGAAGATTTAACGTATGAAGAGGTATGTGTTAAAATATTAGATAAGAAGGATCATATTCTACGCTCCAAGGTTATACCGCAAGTCAAAGTTTTGTGGAGAAACCACGATTTGAGGAAATAACCTAGGAGTTAGAATCTGAAATGAAGTCAAGGTATTCTCACATCTTCGACTTACCAGGTACGCACCCTATATTCGAGGACGAAATTTCATAAGAAGGGGAGGTTGTAAGACCCCAACTTTTATGAATAAAGATTAATTTTTCTCAAAATATATTTTTAAATATTATGGTGTGGATTTGATATAATGTTATAGTTGTGGGTATTATTTACAAATTTTACAAAGTAAGAAAGTATTTATATAATATTTGATTGGTCGGGGAATATTCGTTTTAATAGGAAATATTCGTACGACGGCACAATTATTGGTGGACCCCACAACGGAAGTATTTTCGTAGTTAGAAAATGACAGAATTATCTTTTTATAAAAATAACGGCAAAAGTTTTACCGTTAAACTGTTGAACTATCCGGTGGTAAAAGTACAGTAATACGCATGGTTGCATAGTAGCACACGGTATTGATTATTGATGTTTACGTGAGAAGTCACTCAGTTATACTCAATTATTGCTCTGAAGAATCACGCATAATATCTTTCATATTATTGATTCAATTATTGTCACATTATCATCTGCATAATATTTTATATTATTAAATCAATAATTGAGATGATAAAGTTATTCATATTATTATTTACAATATTGACAATGTCTAAAAAGTTCTGTCAATGAGAGGTTTGGTCACCTAATTGCTCGCCAATAGGGAGAAATCCTTATAGAAAAGCCCCTTCTTTCCTGGGAATGATATGGTTGTTTAATATTGTGAGTTATAATATTAATGATGAATAAGTTCGTGTTAATTAAAGATGAAATTGATATTTCCATTATGTTGAGATTATTAGTGTTAGTGGAAATCGACTTCTATTTCAATAATAATGGATGTCTGGAGGTTATATTGACCAATCGGGTAATTAATCGGATAAATGAACAATTAATTGCTATTAATTCACATACTTATAACTATTTAATCACATGTGTGTACTATTGATTCACATTCATGTACTATTAGGGGAGGTGGTGCAAGATTGATAATACTTGCATGACTAAATTAAAAATAGAGGTATAGATAAAGGTACTATACTCTAATTATTTTTTTCACATGATTGTACTATTGATTCACAAGATGTACTATCAGGGGAGGTGGTGCAAGTTTGATAATACTTGCAGGACTAAATTAAAAATGAAAGAAAAGATGAAGGTATTATACTATAATATAATGAGCCCCAAAATGTGCAATTATCGAAACTATGTTTTCCTATAAATAGAAGCTCATTTTTCTTTCATTCTCATCAATTCACTAAGACTCACAAGAGCAATTATAGAAAGAGAAGCTATAGAGAGAGAAGCTTTAGATAGAAAGTAGAAGAGAAGTCTGCTACCTCACTATTCTAGTATCCAGTCTTCTTCTGAGGTAAGGAATATTAGTTTTTCAGTATTCATAAGAATAATATTTTCTTCCATACTCTGTAGTATGTGAGAAATATTATTTCGTCTCGTATTCCTGATTATACTCTCATTTTGTTAACATATTGCTTCTATACTCCGTGAAATTAGTAGAATATCCTTGAAATTTGCGCTTCATCTAGTATCGTTTCACAAGGATATTTTCTACACATTCTTGTTAAATTTTAAGCTTTTCATGTTGGAGTACTGTCCATGAGTAGTATTCATTTTTACGGTACTATTCATAAGTACTATTCACGGGGTACGATTCATAAAGTACTATTCATGAGTACTATTCACATAGAACTATTCACGGGGTACTATTTTCGAAGTACTAATCATGGGGTACTTTTCACTTGGGTACTATTCACCCGGGGAATTATTCATGATAAAAATTGATTTCTTTGCTGTCCAAATCATTTTTGATAAAATATTATTCTTGAATTTTACTCCACAAAACAGTATCATGTTGACAATTTGATCATTATTGAATTCTGGATAAATTAAGTTATAAATCTTTAAAAATTTATCATTTACTTTCTTTTAATTGAATTCTTATATCATTGTCATCATCTTCAGGCTTATATTTTGATAAAAGTCATCGGTGGCGTACGTGCATAGATGTACTATTGATTGGTATGATGATTATGACCAGGGATTATTCGGTATAATCATGACCATAATATTACAAATGATGTGGTAAAAATCTTCATTGGCTTGTAGTGCATTGATGGACAGTTGTTGGTATGATTATGACCAGGGATTATTCGGTATAATCATGACCATTGATGATTACATGAATATCCTTGGCCCGTAGTGCAGGGGTGATTCGATGATGTGGTTTATTTTTTAAGTTGAGTCTCAGCGATAAAATTGATGATAGTCTTTTTAAATCATAGAAGATAGTAGATATCATGTTCTACTTGACTCTTCTAATGGATTGTTTGTTCCGCTGCAGTTAAACTTAATGTTTATTATATTTTATCAGTTTAACACTGTTGAAGGCTGACGATAATTTATTCTGCATTATCTTAGTCATCATATTTCTTACTGGGCTAGTTGAGCTCACCCTTTGTTTTCATTGTTCTCTTCAGGAAATGAGAATATAGCTAGGACTAGTCGGGGAACGGAGTGACGGTCCAGATGTTTGCATTAGTAGTCCTCACTATTCAGTAAAATAGTGTGATAATAATTGTAATGAAGACTTTATTTGAGTTTGGATACTCTCTAAGAGACATTATCCGTGTTAAAACTCTCAACTACGTTTTGTCGTACTGTATAAAAGAAGTTTGTATTTAAATTATGTACCATGTATTTGGCGACTCAAGATGGGTGATGTATACCTATTTTGGGGGCGTCACAATTGATATCAAAGCTTAGGGATATGATCCCTGGCTGAGATGTGAGATAAGAACTATGGGGAGAGACGGGGAATTCCTTCGCTAGTATGACCTACCTAAGTTTATTTGGTATTTAATTGGTCGGTCAGAGTATAGGGATAATATGTGACATGTCAATTAACCTTTGTTTTGTGGCAGTATTTGATAATGGCATCCGAAAATGTTGAGACAAGCAATGAAGCACATGAGACCGTTGAGTCACCAACGATCAATACCCAGGATAATGTGAAACAAGAAGACAATAATCCTCAAGAAAACAACAACGCTAACCAAATGATGAACGATGGGATGTTCAGAGGCTTTATGCAATTCATGCAACATCAGGTGAGAACGACTCCTGTTCAAAATGCAGGTAGAAACACTGGTAACTCTTGGATGATCACCGCTAAACAGTTCAAGGAGCTGGGACCACCGGAGTTTATTGGAGAGCAAAAATCACTTAAAGCGGAGATGTGGATAAAGCATATCACAAAGATATTTGATGTATTAGGATGCTCCAAGGAGCAAAAGGTTCCCTTTGCCACCTTTATGTTGCGAGGAGAGGCGATTACTGGTGGGAATCGGTAAAGCGTACTAAACCTGTCGTACTGAAGATGTCTTAGGAGAAGTTTCAAGAACTATTCAACGACAAGTACTTTTCTGAAAGTATTCGTCACATGAAGAAGGTAAAGTTCATCAAGCTAAGTTTGTCGGTTGTCTTGGTTTGCGTCCCACTTGGTTGATAATGAGGTTAACATCTTATAAAAATATTCCCAAAAGTTAATTAACTCGCATCAGTACTATATCATTCAGTCAAAGCACTAAAGAAAAAATTCTAATTTTAATAATAATACCTCTGGTGCAAAAAATTCTCCACGCTTCCAAATTGTAACATTGAATTAATTCCAGCCAATCGAATCTCTATATGCTTCCAATCTTCAGCTTACATTAACAGTGAATTATACATTTCAAAATTTTCAATTAACCTCTCCGTCATTGACACAATGTGCACCTTATACTAAGAGTGAGTTGTACATTACAAAAATATTTACTTAAAATACAATCACGTTAAAGACAAAAATTAATAGATACATTAAAACCTCATCCAAAATTCGCATAATGATTATAGGTAGTTTATTAAATAACCACAACCAACACAACGCATCCAATCATAACAAAGAAAACTAATTATCACACTTCAAACCATATTGTAGAATTATTCTCATATATTAAACAACTCATACACAACCATAAACCAAACCATAATAGAAATAACACCATTTGTAGTGTTGTAGTGCAATCATATGTTACTTTATGTTGTTGCTTTATGGGAAAAAACCTATTTCTTAATGTAATTGTGCAAAGTTACATGTTGGTTGTTGCTATTTGGCTCTAGTAGCAAGTTTCTGTGTCATGTTACCTGTTGCTCCATGATGTTTGCTTTATGTAGATCCTAGGCTAATGTGCTACTAGTTTATTGTTGCTAGTTGGTACTACTCTTATTGTATATAAAAACATATATTTAGATATGTATCCTATAAATTTAAATATAAACATATTTATAAATAGTAAATATTTATATATTTAGATATTTATAATAAATATTAATATATATTTTATATAAAATATATATATTTAGAACCTATAAAAAGAATAATCTCCTACTAGAACTACCCAGCCCCTCACCTCTTTCTCCATCCATTTTTTCCAATTTTTGCAGTTATAGCAAATATTAAAATTGATAATTCATAGAATGGTAAGAAGATATTAATACCTTAAAGTAGCGGGCAGAGCCATGTGCAATAGTACTTTCAAGTTTCGGTCCAAGTTGTTGTTGTTTTTAAAAAACCTGTTTACTCAATTTAAATATTTACAAGTGTTAAAAAAACTGATAAGTTAACTAAGTAGTCCCTCATTCCCCATTGGAACAAAATAATTTTAAATTGAGCAAGCTTGCCAACAATCAGTATAAAAACCTATAAAAATATTCCAAAAAGTTAATTAACTCGTATCAGTACTATATCATTCAGTCAAAGCACTAAAGGAAAATTTATAATTTTAATTATAAAATACCTCTAGTGCAAAAAATTCTCCATGCTTCCAAATATTAGCAACTAATTAATTTCAGCCAATTGAATCTCTATCTGCTCCCAATCTTCAGCTTATATTAACAGTGAATTGTACATTTCAAAATTTTTAATTAACCTCTCCCTCATTGGCACAATGTGCACCTTGCACTAAGAGTGAGTTGTACATTGCAAAAATATTCACTTAACACAACCACGTTAAATACAAAAAATAATAGAAACATGAAAGCCTCATCCAAAATTCGTACCACGTAATGATTATAGTTAGTTTATTAAATAACCAAAACCAACACAACGCATTCAAGCATAACAAAGAAAACTAATTACCACACTTCAAATCATACTGTAGAAGTACACATTGCCCATTTGTTAAACAACTCATACACAACCATAAACCAAACCAAAATAGAAATAACACCATTTGTAGTGTTGTAGTGCACTCACATGTTGCTTTATGTTGTTGCTTTATGGGGTTGTTTGAAATAACCTATTGCTTAATGTAGTTGTGCAGAGTTGCATGTTAGGCTGTTGCTATTTGGCTCTGGTAGCAAGCTTCTGTGTCATGTTACCTGTTGCTCCGTGATGTTTGCTTTATGTAGATCCTAGGCTAATGTGCTACTACTTTATTGTTGCTAGTTCGTACTACTCTTATTGTATATAAAAACATATATTTATATATTTATCATAAATTAAAATATAAACATATTTATAAATAGTATATATTTATATAATTAGATATGTATAATAAATATAAATATATACTATATATATATAGAACCTATAAAAATAATAATCTTCTATCTAGAACTACCCAATAATCTCCTACCTAGAACTACCCAGCCCCTCCATCTCCAAAACTCCAACCTCCGAATTCAAATTTCAATACTTTCTTACTACCTACATCCCTTTTTCCTATTTTTGCAGTTATTTCAAATATTAAAATAGAAAATTCATAGAATGGTAAGAAGATAATAATACTGTAAAGTAGCGGGCATAGCCATGTGCTAATAATACCAAGCTGTTGTTGTTTTTGCTAAACATGTTTACTCAATTTGAATATTTACAAGTTTTAAAAAAACTAATAACTTAACTAAGTAGAACCTCATTCTCCATTGGAACAAAATAATTTTAAATTGAGCAAGCTTGCCAACAATCAGCATAACAACCTGTAAAAATATTCCCAAAAGTTAATTAACTCGCATCATTACTATATCATTTAGTCAAAGCACTAAAGGAAAAATTCTAATTTTGAATAATAATACCTCTAGTGCAAAAAATTCTCCATGCTTCCAAATATTAGCACTGAATTAATTCCAGCCAATCAAATCTCTATCTGCTTCCAATCTTCAGCTTACATTAACATTGAATTGTACATTTCAAAATTTTCAATTAACCTCTCTCTCATTGGCACAATGTGCACCTTACTCTAAGAGTGAGTTGTACATTATAAAAATATTCACTTAAAACAACCACGTTAAATACAAAAAATAATAGAAACATGAATGCCTGATCCAAAATTTGGACCACGTAATGATTATAGTTAGTTTATTAAATAACCACAACAAATACAACGCATCCAAGCATAACAAAGAAAACTAATTACCACACTTCAAATCAAATTGTAGAATTACACATTGCCCATATGTTAAACAACTCATACACAACCATAAACCAAACCATAATATAAATAACACCATTTGTAGTTTTGAAGTGCAATCAAATGTTGCTTTATGTTGTTGCTTTATGGGGTTGTTTGAAATAACCAATTTGCTTAATGTGCAGAGTTGCATGTTGCATGTTGCTATTTGGCTCTGGTAGCAAGTTTCTGTGTCATATTACCTGTTGCTCAATGATGTTTTGCTTTATGTAGATCCTAGTGTTCTACTACTTTATTGTTGCTAGTTCGTACTACTTTTATTGTATATAAAAACATATATTTAGATATTTATCATAAATTTAAATATAAACATATTTATAAATAGTATATATTTATATAATTAGATATTTATAATAAATATAAATATATACTATATATATATATATGTATTTAGAACCTATAAAAATAATAATCTCCTACCTAGAACTACCTAGCCCCTCATCTCCTTCTCCAAAACTCCAACCTCCGAATTCAAATTTAAAAAATTTCTTACTACCTCCATCCCTTTTGCCTATTTTTTCAGTTATATCAAATATTAAAATTGAAAATTCATAGAATGGTAAGAAGATATTATTACCTTAAAGTAGCGGGCCATGTGCATTAGTACTTCCATGTTCCGGTCCAAGCTGTTGTTGTTTTTGCTAAACCTGTTTACTCAATTTGAATATTTACAAGTTTTAAAAAAACTAATAAGTTAACTAAGTAGAACCTCATTCTCCATTGGAACAAAATAATTTTAAATTGAGCAAGCTTGCCAACAATCAGCATAACAACCTGTAAAAATATTCCCAAAAGTTAATTATCTCGCATCATTACTATATCATTTAGTCAAAGCACTAAAGGAAAAATTCTAATTTTGAATAATAATACCTCTAGTGCAAAAAATTCTCCATGCTTCCAAATATTAGCACTGAATTAATTCCAGACAATCGAATCTCTATCTGCTTCCAATCTTCAGCTTACATTAACATTGAATTGTACATTTCAAAATTTTCAATTAACCTCTCTCATTGGCACAATGTGCACCTTACACTAAGAGTGAGTTGTACATTAAAAAAATATTCACTTAACACAACCACGTTAAATACAAAAAATAATAGAAACATGAAAGCCTGATCCAAAATTTGTACCACGTAATGTTTATAGTTAGTTTATTAAATAATCACAACAAACACAACGCATGCAAACATAACAAAGAAAACTAATTACCACACTTCAAATCATACTGTAGAAGTACACATTGCCCATATGTTAAAAAACAACTCATTCACAACCATAAACCAAACCATAATAGAAATAACACCATTTGTAGTGTTGTAGTGCAATCACATGTTGCTTTATGGGGTTGTTTGAAATAACCTATTGCTTAACGTAGTGGTGCAGAGTTGCATGTTGCCTGTTGCTATTTGGCTTTGGTAGCAAGTTTATGTGTCATGTTACCTGTTGCTCAATGATGTTTGCTTTATGTAGATCCTAAACTAATGTGCTACTACTTTATTGTTGCTAGTTCGTACTACTCTTATTGTATATAAAAACATATATTTAGATATTTATCATAAATTTAAATATAAACATATTTATAAATAGTATATATATTTATATAATTAGATATTTATAATAAATATAAATATAAATATAAATATATACTATATATATATATATATTTAGAACCTATAAAAATAATAATCTCCTACCTAGAACTACCCAATAATCTCCTACCTAGAACTACACCCCCTTCTCTCCTTCTCCAAAACTCCAACCTCCGAATTCAAATTTCAATATTTTCTTACTACCTCCATCCCTTTTTCCTATTTTTGCAATTATATCAAATATTAAAATTGAAAATTGATAGAATGGTAAGAAGATATTAATACCTTAAAGTAGCAGGCCATGTGCATTACTACTTCCATGTGGAGTCCAAGTTGTTGCTATTTTTTGCTAAAACATTTACTCAATTTGAATATTTACAAGTTTAAAAAATAATAAGTTAACTAAGAACCTTTCTCCATTGGAACAAAATAATTTTAAATTGAGAAAGCTTGCCAACAATCAAAGATAACAACACGTAAAAATATTCCCAAAAGTTAATTAACTCGCATCATTACTATATCATTTCAGTCAAAGCACTAAAGGAAAAATTCTAATTTTAATAATAATACCTCTAGTGCAAAAAATTCTCCATGCTTCCAAATATTAGCACTGAATTAATTCCAGCCAATCGAATCTCTATCTGCTTCCAATCTTCAGCTTACATTAACAATGAATTGTACATTTCAAAATTTTCAATTAACCTCTCCCTCATAGGCACAATGTGCACCTTACACTAAGAGTGAGTTGTACATTACAAAAATATAGTGCACAACCATGTTAAATACAAAAAATAATAGAAACATGAAAGCCTGATCCAAAATTTGTTCCACGTAATGATGATTATAGTTAGTTTATTAAATAACCACAACAAACACAACGTATGCAAGCATAACAAAGAAAACTAATTACCACACTTCAAATCATACTATAGAAGTACACATTGCCCATATGTTAAACAACTCATACACAACCATAAACCAAACCATAATATAAATAACACCATTTGTAGTTTTGAAGTGCAATCACATGTTGCTTTATGTTGTTGCTTTATGGAGTTGTTTGAAATAACCTATTGCTTAATGTAGTGGTGCAGAGTTGCATGTTGCCTGTTGTTATTTGGCTCTGGTAGCAAGTTTATGTGTCATGTTACCTGTTGCTCAATGATGTTTGCTTTATGTAGATCCTAGGCTATTGTTCTACTACTTTATTGTTGCTAGTTCGTACTACTCTTATTGTATATAAAAACATATATTTAGATATTTATCATAAATTTAAATATTTATAAATAGTATATATTTATATAATTAGATATTTATAATAAATATAAATATATACTATATATATATATATTTAGAACCTATAAATAATAATCTCTATAAATCTATAATAATCTCCTACCTAGAACTACCCAATAATCTCCTACCTAGAACTAAACTCCAACCTCTAAATTTTTCATAATTTTTAACTCCATCCCTTTTTCCTATTTTTGCAATATATCAAATATTTTCTTACTATGAATCCATCCCTTTATCCTATTTTTGCAATTATATCAAATATTAAAATTGAAAATTGATAGAATGGTAAGAAGATATTAATACCTTAAAGTAAGGGCCATGTGCATTACTCTTCCATGTTGGAGTCCAAGTTGTTCTTTATTTTTGCTAAAACTGTTTACTCAATTTGAATATTTACAAGTTTAAAAAAATAATAAGTTAACTAAGTAAGTTTCTCCATTGGAACAAAATAATTTTAAATTGAGAAAGCTTGCCAACAATCAACATAACACACTGTAAAAATATTCCCAAAAGTTAATTAACTTGCATCATTACTATATCATTTCAATCAAAGCACTAAAGGAAAAATTCTAATTTTAATAATAATACCTCTAGTGCAAAAAATTCTCCATGTTTCCAAATATTAGCCTTTGAATTAATTCCACTGATCGAATCTCTATCTCGCTTCCAATCTTGACTTACATTAACAATGAATTGTACATTTCAAAATTTTCAATTAACCTCTCCCTCATTGGCACAATGATGCACCTTACACTAAGAGTGAGTTGTACATTACAAAAATATTCACTTAACCTGACCACGTTAAATACAAAAATAATAGAAACATGAAAGCCTGATCCAAAATTTGTTCCACGTAATGATGATTATAGTTAGTTTATTAAATAACCACAACAAACACAACGATCCAAGCATAACAAAGAAAACTAATTACCACACTTCAAATCATACTTGTAGAAGTACACATTGCCCATATGTTAAACAACTCATACACAACCATAAACCAAACCATAATATAAATAACACCATTTGTAGTTTTGAAGTGCAATCACATGTTGCTTTTATGTTGTTGCTTTATGGAGTTGTTTGAAATAACCTATTGCTTAATGTAGCATAGGTGCGAGTTGCATGTTACTGTTGTTATTTGGCTCACGGTAGCAAGTTTATGTGTCATGTTATTTTGTTGCTCAATGATGTTTGCTTTATGTAGATCCTAGACTATTGTTCTACTACTTTATTGTTGTTAGTTAGTACTACTTTTATTGTATATAAAACATATATTTAGATATTTATCATAAATTTAAATATTTATAAATAGTATATATTTATATAATTAGATATTTATAATAAATATAAATATATACTATATATATATATATATTTAGAACCTATAAAAATAATAATCTCCTATCTAGATCTACCCAATAATCTCCTACCTAGAACTACCCAGCCCGTCCTTCCAAAACTCCAACCTCCGAATTCAAATTTTCATAATTTTTTAACCTCCATCCCTTTTTCCTATTTTTGCAATTATATCAAATATTAAAATTGAAAATTCATAGAATGGTAAGAAGATATAATACCTTAAAGTAGCGGGCCATGTGCATTAGTACTTCCATGTGGAATTCGCACACTTCCTTCTGATCAAAATCAGATTTAATTTAGATCAGTTGGCAAGGTTATATGTAAAAGAAGTTATTTTGAAACACAGAGTGTCGGTATCAATTGTTTTCGATAGGGATCCGCGCTTTACATCGAATTTTTGGAAACGTCTACAAGAATGTATGGATACACAATTGCGAATGAGTACGGCATGTCACCCTCAAACAAATGGACAGAGTGAAAGAACAATTCAGACATTGGAAGATATGTTAAGAGCTTGTATAATGGACTTTAAAGGAAATTGGGATGATCATCTCTGGCTTCGTAGAGTTGGTTACAACAACGATTACCACGCTAGTATTGGTATCTTGCCTACGAAGCGTTATATGGCGAAAATGTAGAACTTAAACATCTTTGGGATGAAGTTGGTGAGAGACAATTGCTAGGGCCGTAATTGGTATGCAGATGACAAAAATAGTCGAAAGTGATAAAACACGGTGGTAGCGGCTCAAGATCGACAGAAGAAATACGTTGATCCACATCGTAAAAATATCGAGTTTGAATCAGGAAGTTATGTTTTCTTGAAGGTCTCTCCTTGGAAAGGAAAGATCAGGTTCAGAAAGAAAGGGAAATTGAGCCCAAGATTCATTGGACCATTTGAAGTACTAAGAAGAATCGGGGAAGTTGCGTACGAGGTAGCCCTACCTCCAGCACTCGAGAATGTCCATAACGTCTTCCATGTTTCTGTTTTACGACCCTACAAACCCGATTACAAGCATGTAATCGAATCTGACCTCTACATTTTGAAAAAGATTTATCTTACGAAGAAATCCCTGTTCAAATTGTCGATAGAAAAGAACAAGTTCTCAGAAATAAAGTAATACCTTCTGTTAAGGTAATTTGGAGGAACCACAACGCTGAAGAAGACGTGGGAACTCGAAGAGAATATGATGAAAAATTACCCTCATTTATTTACTTAATTTATGTAAGCGATTCGGGGATGTAATCTTGTGTGAGGAGAATGTAATGAATTGAATTTATTGAGTCGTGATTACGGGGATGAGAATCCTTTGAAGGGGAAAGATGTAACGACGAGATTTTTGTAATTTAATTTTAATATTTATTGAAGTAAATAAATATTTTTGATGATTTAATTATTAGATTAAATAATTAATTGATGCAATTGTGGTAGATTAATTTAATTATATGTGTTACATTTATTAAATTAACGTAGAAATTTTATTATCGAAGTATGTGATTATGTGAGCTTATTGTATTAAAAGAAATATTAATAAGCCTATTGGTATTTTAATTAATTTAATTATTAATTAGAGAGTTAATAATTTGACATTATTTATTAATGAGAAATTTAATTATGCGACTATGTGAATTTATGAGAAATTATTATATTATTTTATTTAAAGTAAATTAAATAAAATCTTGGATTTATTTTATAAGAAGTGTGACATTAATTAAACTATATGATAAAAGGTTTTACTAAAATAAATGGTTTTGAAATCTATTCTTGTTAGCCAAACAAGGCCCTATGGGGAGTTGGAAGCAGTTGCCCATTATTGGGTTTACTGACCACTCAGTGCGTCAGATCCTTTCTTATATGTGTCTTCTCATTATTTCCTATTTTTCTAAGTCTAAGAACAAAGCAATCACAGAGATAAAATTATCAGAGAAAATATTTAGAGATTGTGAAGGAGATTGAAAGAGAAGAATTGAAAAGCATCTAAGCCTATTAATCTATACTTATTCTCAGGGTAATCTCCTCCTTCCCAAATTTTAAATTACGTATTAAAGTTTTTATAAAAATGGCTTTCATTCATCCTATAAAGTCTCTGTAATTGGGAAATTGTGTTTTTATATGGATATATGTAATAATTCGAGTAGTATAGCATGTTTTATATATATATTGCATGATTCCATATCATCAGTTTCATGAAATTATACATTTTATGATTACAGAGTATGTCATATGGCCATATGGCCTTATACGTGGTATTTAATGTGTTGATCGTATATTATCCCTAAATTTTACACTGGTATATATTTATGCATGTTAAAACGAAGTAAATGAAACTTGAATGGTTGGATTTGGCCTTATAACGAATCCATAATATTAAATTCTATGTTTTTGTTCAAGAACATCAAGAACCGTACAATTTGCATAATTTAATTGTGTGATTATATGTTTTAAATGGTTAAAGTCACTCTATAAATGATGGGTAATGATTATATACGAATTCTAACATGTGGGTATGATTAAATTCGTGTAGTAATAATTTAATTGGAGTTTTTTGTACGTGTTACGCAATTTTCGCGAATTGCGAAGCGGTTTCTGCCACGCCATGATGCCAGCCTCGCACCTTAACATCCGTCTCCCACCGCTACCAGCCGAGAGTCCGTGAAGCATGGCACCGTAAGCCCAGTAAATACGAATGAGTACCAAGACAAAAGTGGCCAATGATGCCACTCTCCAGAATGTTCAGAAATGAACTATTTTTAAATGTTCAAGTCTAGCAATGAGATAACAACTTAATTTAATAAACATATAAATATGTTAAAAGTATAATGAGATGTTAAAATAGTTTCTTAACATGTAAATAACATAATTGCGTGTGGGTTGAATTATTGAATACATAATTAGCTTGTTATTCATGATGTGTAAATTATGTGACAAAGTGGTAATTTGACTAAGTATAGTCAATATTCGAATTAGACAAAAGAATGAGTTTATGATGATTAGTTAAGTTATATTTAACTGGTATTGTGAATGTGAATGGTATATATGATTAAATTCAAAGAATGTACTTAGTTAAAGTGTAATCTACGCACGAGGCAAGTTTCCTAACCCTACTTGTCATTATTGTTCAAATTTATTAGTTACCTCGAGTAAATTATCATTACTATTATTCAAGTTCAAATGTTATATTAAAGATTGATTATCTTTTCAAAGCATAATTCAGTTATACAATAATTGTCCTATTGTATACTTCTTGAGATTATTATTCAAATCGAATATCATTATTGTTGAACCTTATTAGACTAGTGAACTTTATTGATTCAACTAGTCCTTAGTTAATGAACGTCCTAAATTTCAGAACCCTTATTGAATTATCCAAACCAAACTTACTTTGGTGCGAACTCGAATGTCAAGCTGAGATGAAAAACCCTACAAAGGGATTTACTTATGCATTAGCGTTAAGATATTGTGCATGCGATATGATACTAAGAGGCCGATCCCCTAAGTATGCGAGAAGAAGAGTCCATAGTCTTACGGTGTTAAAGGTTTCAAGTATAACCTTGATAACCTAGGACATAGTTCAAGGTCTTATGACCCTCAGAAATCTTTTGATTCTTGCTATTCATTCTTGATTCAAAAGTTGAGCTTTTATTTCAGAAGTCTTTGATTCCCTCGCATGTTATTATACATTGTTATTTCATTATTTTATTTATGGGCAATCATGTTCACTCTTGCGTAATAATAACATTGCAGTTAAGAATGAAAGAGCAGACGAACCTTCCACTAGTAAAGGCAAGGGCTAGCTTAGCAAGTAATAAAGATTGATTACTTATGTGGTTATGTAATGATAATTAGAATTGATGTTACTTAAGACTTATTTGTTTATGTTCCGCACAGATGATTTAAGGTTAGAGTAACCTGGGATTGTATTTATTATGTAGTTGATGTAACCCCATAAGGGGAGATTTATTATTATTTCTATCTATTGCATGGTTTGCATTTATTATGGGTAGATAGATAGATGATATTTGTACAGTGAACACCAAATCCCGTGGAATTGAAGTACCCGGATTTGGGGGTGTCACATTGGATATCATGTGTTGTTACGTGTTGCTCCATGGAAAGGAGTTACGAGATTTAGAAAGAGAGGAAAGCTCGATCCTCGATTCATTGGCCCATTTTTAATCCTCGATCGAGTAGGAACTATGGCCTATAGACTCTCCTTACCGCCAAGTATGTCTCGTGTTCATAACATTTTTCACTCACTTATCTATGTTACGTAAATATGTGAAAGACTCGAACCACATTATTGAATTAGAACCGGACGAGATAGCGGAAGATTTAACGTATGAAGAGGTATGTGTTAAAATCTTGGATAAGAAGGATCATATTCTACGCTCCAAGGTTATACCGCAAGTCAAAGTTTTGTGAAGAAACCACGATTTGAGGAAATGACCTGGGAGTTAGAATCTGAAATGAAGTCAAGGTATCCTCACCTCTTCAACATACCAGGTACGCACCCTATATTCGAGGACGAAATTTCATAAGAAGGGGAGGTTGTAAGACCCCAACTTTTATAAATAAAGATTAATTTTTCTCGAAATATATTTTTGAATATTATGGTGTGGATTTGATATAATGTTATGGTTGTAGGTATTGTTTACAAATTTTACAAAGTAAGCAAGTAGTTATATAATTTTCGATTGGTCGGGGAATATTCGTTTTAATAGGGAATATTCGTACAACGGTACAATCATTGGTGGACCCCACAACGAAAGTATTGTCGTAGTTCGAAAATGACAAAATTATCTTTTTATAAAAATAACGACAAAAGTTTTATCGTTAAACTGTTGAACTATCGAATTAGTAAAAAGTACTGATGTCTGTGGGTCAGTTGCGTAGTAGCACACGGTATTGATTATTGATTTTACGTGAGAAGTCTTTTCGATTATACTCAATTATTGCTACAGTAATTGCTGCATAATATCTTTCATATTATTGATTCAATTATTGTCACAATATCATCTGCATAATATTTTATATTATTAAATCAATAATTGAAACGACAAAGTTATTCATATTATTATTTTCAATATTGACAATGTCTAAAAAGTTCTGTCAAGGAGAGGTTTGGTCACCTAATTGCGCGCCAATAGGGAGAAATCCTTATCGAAAAGCCCCTTCTTTCCTGGGAATGATATGGTTGTTTAATATTGTGAGTTATAATATTAATGATGAATAAGTTCGTGTTGATTAAAGATGAAATTGATATTTCCATTATGTTGAGATTATTAGTGTTAGTGGAAATCAACTTCTATTTCAATAATAATGGATGTCTGGAGGTTATATTGACCAATCGGGTAATTAATCGGATAAATGAATAATTAATTGATATTAATTCACATACTTATAACTATTTAATCACATTTGTGTACTATTGATTCACATGCATGTACTATTAGGGGAGGTGGTGCAAGATTGATAATTCTTCCATGACTAAATTAAAAATAGAGGTATAGATAAAGGTACTATACTGTAATTATTTTTTTCACATGATTGTACTATTGATTCACAAGATGTACTATTAGGGGAGGTGGTGCAAGTTTGATAATACTTGCAGGACTAAATTAAAAATGAAGGAAAAGATGAAGGTATTATTCTATAATATTTCGAGCCCCCAAAACGTGCAATTATCGAAACTATGTTTTTCTATAAATAGAAGCTCATTTTTCTTTCATTCTCATCAATTCACTAAGACTCACAAGAGCAATTATAGAAAGAGAAGCTATAGAGAGATAAGCTTTTGATAAAATGTAGAAGAGAAGTCTGCTACCTCACTATTCCAGTATCCAGTCTTCTTCTGAGGTAAGGAATATTAGTTTTTCAGTATTCATAGGAATAATATTTTCTTCCATACTCTGTAGTATGTGAGTAATATTATTTCGTCTCGTATTCCTGATTATACTCTCATTTTGTTAACGTATTTCTTCTATACTCCGTGAAATTAGTAGAATATCCTTGAAATTTGCGCTTCATCTAGTATCGTTTCACAAGGATATTTTCTACACATTCTTGTTAAATTTTAAGCTTTTCATGCTGGAGTACTGTCCATGAGTAGTATTCATTTTTACGGTACTATTCACAAGTACTATTCACGGGGTACGATTCACAAAGTACTATTCATGAGAACTATTCACAAAGTACTATTCACGGGGTACTATTTCTGAAGTACTATTCACGGGGTACTTTTCACTCGGGTACTATTCACCCAGGGAATTATTCATGATAAAAATTGATTTCTTTGTTGTCCAAATCATTTTTGATAAAATATTATTCTTGAATTTTACTCCACAAAACAGTATCATGTTGACAATTTGATCATTATTGAATTCTGGATAAATTAAGTTATAAATCTTTAAGAATTTATCATTTACTTTCTTTTAATTGAATTCTTATATCATTGTCATCATCTTCATGCTTATATTGTGATAAAAGTCATCTGTGGCGTACGTGCATAGATGTACTATTGATTGGTATGATGATTATGACCAGGGATTATTCGGTATAATCATGACCGTAATATTACAAATGATGTGGTAAAAATCTTCATTGGCCTGTAGTGCATTGATGGACAGTTGTTGGTATAATTATGACCAGGGATTATTCGGTATAATCATGACCATTGATGATTACATGAATATCCTTGGCCCGTAGTGCAGGGAGGATTCGATGATGTGGTTTATTTTTTAAGTTGAGTCTCAGCGATAAAATTGATGATAGTCTTTTTAAATCATAGAAGATAGTAAATATCATGTTCTACTTGACTCTTCTAATGGATTATTTGTTCCGCTGCAGTTAAACTTGATGTTTATTATATTTTATCAGTTTAACACTGTTGAAGGCTAACGATAATTTATTATGCATTATCTTAGTCATCATATTTCTTACTGGGCTAGTTGAGCTCACCCTTTGTTTTCATTGTTCTTATAGTATTCCCAAAAGTTAATTAACTCGCATCATTACTATATCATTCACCAAAGCACTAAAGTAAAAATTCTAATTTTAATAATAATACCCTCAAATGTAAATCGAATCTCTATCTCGCTTCCAATCTTTCAAACTTACATTAACAATGAATTGTACATTTCAAAATTTTCAATTAACCTCTCTCCTCATTGGCACAATGTGCACTTTACACTAAGAGTGAGTGTACATTACAAAAATATAGTGCACAACCACGTTAAATACAAAAAATAATAGAAACATGAAAGCTCGATCCAAAATTTGTACCACGTAATGATTATAGTTAGTTTATTAAATAACCACAACAAACACAACGCATGCAAGCATAACAAAAAGAAAACTAATTACCTCACTTCAAATCATACTATAGAAGTACACATTGCCCATATGTTAAACAACTCATACACAACCATAAACCAAACCATAATAGAAATAACACCATTTGTAGTGTTGTAGTGCAATCACATGTTGCTTTATGTTGTTGATTTATGGGGTTGTTCGAAATAACCTATTGCTTAATGTAGTGGCGCAAGAGTTGCATGTTTACTGTTCTTTATTTGGCTCACAGTAGCAAGTTTCTGTGTCATGTTACCTGTTGCTCAATGATGTTTGCTTTATGTAGATCCTAGGCTAATGTTCTACTGCTTTATTGTTGCTAGTTCGTACTACTCTCCTATTGTATATAAAAACATATATTTAGATATTTATCATAAATTTAAATATAAACATATTTATAAATAGTATATATTTATAATAAATATAAATATATATATATATATATTTATATATATATATATATATATATATATTTAGAACCTATAAAATAATAATCTCCTACCTAGAACTACCCAATAATCTCCTACCTAGAACTACCCCCCCCTCCTCCTTCTCCAAAACTCCAACCTCCGAATTCAAATTTCAATACTTTCTTACTACCTCCATCCCTTTTTCCTATTTTTGTAGTTATATCAAATATTAAAATTGAAAATTCATAGAATGGTAAGAAGATATTAATACCTTAAAGTAAAAAGGAGCCATGTGCATTAGTACTTCCATGTTCCATTCAAGTTGTTGTTGTTTTTTAAACTAAACCTGTTTACTCAATTTGAATATTTACAAGTTTTAAAAAACTAATAAGTTAACTAAGTAGTACCTCATTCTCCATTGGAACAAAATAATTTTAAATTGAGCAAGCTTGAACAATCAAGATAACCACTGTAAAAATATTCCCAAAAGTTAATTAACTCAAGCATCATTACTATATCATTCATTCAAAGCACTAAAGTAAAAATTCTAATTTTAATAATAATACCTCTAGTGAAAAAAATCGAAATCTATCTCGCTAAATTCCAATCTTGACTTACATTAACAATGAATTGTACATTTCAAAATTTTCAATTAACCTCTCCCTCATTGGCACAATGTGCACTTTACACTAAGAGTGAGTTGTACATTACAAAAATATAGTGCACAACCACGTTAAATACAAAAATAATAGAAACATGAAAGCCTCGATCCAAAATTTGTACCACGTAATGATTATAGTTAGTTTATTAAATAACCACAACAAACACAACGCATGCAAGCATAACAAAGAAAACTAATTACCACACTTCAAATCATATATTGTAGAAGTACACATTGCCCATATGTTAAACAACTCATACACAACCATAAACCAAACCATAATAGAAATAACACCATTTGTAGTGTCAGTAGTGCAATCACATGTTGCTTTATGTTGTTGATTTATGGGGTTGTTTGAAATAACCTATTGCTTAATGTAGTGTGCAAGAGTTGCATGTCACTTATGCTGCTATTTGGCTCTGGTAGCAAGTTTTTCGTGTCATGTTACCTGTTGCTCAATGATGTTTGCTTTATGTAGATCCTAAGCTAATGTTCTACTACTTTATTGTTGCTAGTTTTCATACTACTCTTATTATTGTATATAAAAACATATATTTAGATATTTATCATAAATTTAAATATAAACATATTTATAAATAGTATATATTTATATAATTAGATATTTATAATAAATATAATATATATATATATATATATATATATTTAGAACCTATAAAATAATAATCTCCTACCTAGAACTACTAGAATAATCTCCTACCTAGAACTACCCCAAATTTCTCCTCTCCTTCTCCAAAACTCCAACCTCCGAATTCAAATTTCAATACTTTCTTACTACCTCCATCCCTTTTTCCTATTTTTGCAGTTATATCAAATATTAAAATTGAAAATTCATAGAATGGTAAGAAGATATTAATACCTTAAAGTAATGCATGGCCATGCATTAGTACTTCCATGTTTCGGTCCAAGTTGTTGCTGTTTTTGCTAAACCTGTTTACTCAATTTGAATATTTACAAGTTTTAAAAAAACTAATAAGTTAACTAAGTAGTACCTCATTCTCCATTGGAACAAAATAATTTTAAATTGAGCAAGCTTGCCAACAATCAGCATAACCACCTGTAAAAATATTCCCAAAAGTTAATTAACTCGCATCATTACTATATCATTCAGTCAAAGCACTAAAGTAAAAATTCTAATTTTAATAATAATACCTCTAGTGCAAAAAAATCTTCCAAAAATCTCTAATCGCCAATCGAATCTCTATCCGCTTCAATCTTCAGCTTACATTAACAATGAATTGTACATTTCAAAATTTTCAATTAACCTCTCCCTCATTGGCACAATGTGCACTTTACACTAAGAGTGAGTTGTACATTACAAAAATATAGTGCACAACCACGTTAAATACAAAAAATAATAGAAACATGAAAGCCTGATCCAAAATTTGTACCACGTAATGATTATAGTTAGTTTATTAAATAACCACAACAAACACAACGCATGCAAGCATAACAAAGAAAACTAATTACCACACTTCAAATCATACTGTAGAAGTACACATTGCCCATATGTTAAACAACTCATACACAACCATAAACCAAACCATAATAGAAATAACACCATTTGTAGTGTCAGAGTGCAATCACATGTTGCTTTATGTTGTTGATTTATGGGGTTGTTGAAATAACCTATTGCTTAATGTAGTGGTAGAGAGTTGCATGTTGCTGTTGCTATTTGGCTCTGGTAGCAAGTTTACGTGTCATGTTACTGTTTATCAATGATGTTTGCTTTATGTAGATCCTAGGCTAATGTTCTACTGCTTTATTGTTGCTAGTTCGTACTACTCTCCTATTGTATATAAAAACATATATTTAGATATTTATCATAAATTTAAATATAAACATATTTATAAATAGTATATATTTATAAATTAGATATTTATAAGAAATAAATATATATATATATATATATATATTTAGAACCTATAAAATAATAATCTCTCCTACCTAATAACCCACGGCCCTACCCTCTCCTTCTCCAAAACTCCAACCTCCAAATTCAAATTTCAATACTTTCTTACTACCTCCATCCTTTTTCCTATTTTTGCAGCTTATATCAAATATTAAAATTGAAAATTCATAGAATGGTAAGAAGATATTAATACCTTAAAGTAGCAGCAATGTGCATTAGTACTTCCATGTTAGGTCCAAGTTTGTCTTTGTTTTTGCTAAAACTGTTTACTCAATTTGAATATTTACAAGTTTTAAAAAACTAATAAGTTAACTAAGTAGTACCTCATTCTCCATTGGAACAAAATAATTTTAAATTGAGCAAGCTTGCCAACAATCGAAGATAACCAACTGTAAAAATATTCCCAAAAGTTAATTAACTCACATCATTACTATATCATTCATTCAAAGCACTAAAGTAAAAATTCTAATTTTAATAATAATACCTCTAGTATTAGCAAATCGAATCTCTATCGAATCGCTATTCCAATCTTGAATTTTACATTAACAATGAATTGTACATTTCAAAAATTTTCAATTAACCTCTCCCTCATTTGCAACAATGTGCACTTTACACTAAGAGTGAGTTGTACATTACAAAAAATATAGTGCACAACCACGTTAAATACAAAAATAATAGAAACATGAAAGCCTCGATCCAAAATTTGTACCACGTAATGATTATAGTTAGTTTATTAAATAACCACAACAAACACAACGCATGCAAGCATAACAAAGAAAACTAATTACCACACTTCAAATCATAATTGTAGAAGTACACATTGCCCATATGTTAAACAACTCATACACAACCATAAACCAAACCATAATAGAAATAACACCATTTGTAGTTGTCAGAGTGCAATCACATGTTGCTTTATGTTGTTGATTTATGGGGTTGTTGAAATAACCTATTGCTTAATGTAGTGGTGAGAGTTCATGTTGCTGTTTGCTATTTGGCTCTGGTAGCAAGTTTTCGTGTCATGTTACTGTTGCTCAATGATGTTTGCTTTATGTAGATCCTAGGCTAATGTTCTCTTCGCTTTATTGTTGCTAGTTCGTACTACTCTCTATTATTATATATAAAACATATATTTAGATATTTATCATAAATTTAAATATAAACATATTTATAAATAGTATATATTTATATATAAATATATATATATAATATAATATATATATATATATATATATATATATATATTTAGAACCTATAAAATAATAATCTCCTACCTAGAACTACCTAATAATCTCCTACCTAGAACTACCCATCCCCCTCCTCTCCTTCTCCAAAACTCCAACCTCCAAATTCAAATTTCAATACTTTCTTACTACCTCCATCCCTTTTTCCTATTTTTGCAGTTATATCAAATATTAAAATTGAAAATTCATAGAATGGTAAGAAGATATTAATACCTTAAAGTAGCGGGCCATGTGCATTAGTACTTCCATGTTAGGTCCAAGTTATTCTTGTTTTTTGCTAAACACCTGTTTACTCAATTTGAATATTTACAAGTTTTAAAAAAACTAATAAGTTAACTAAGTAGTACCTCATTCTCCATTGGAACAAAATAATTTTAAATTGAGCAAGCTTGCCAACAATCAAAGATAACCACCTGTAAAAATATTCCCAAAAGTTAATTAACTCATCATCATTACTATATCATTCAAAGCACAAAGCATTAAAGTAAAAATTCTAATTTTAATAATAATACCTCTAGTGCAAAATTAATCTCTATCTCGCTCAATCTTCAAACTTACATTAACAATGAATTGTACATTTCAAAATTTTCAATTAACCTCTCCTCATTGGCACAATGTGCACTTTACACTAAGAGTGAGTTGTACATTACAAAAATATATAGTGCACAACCACGTTAAATACAAAAAATAATAGAAACATGAAAGCCTCGATCCAAAATTTGTACCACGTAATGATTATAGTTAGTTTATTAAATAACCACAACAAACACAACGCATGCAAGCATAACAAAGAAAACTAATTACCACACTTCAAATCATAATTGTAGAAGTACACATTGCCCATATGTTAAACAACTCATACACAACCATAAACCAAACCATAATAGAAATAACACCATTTGTAGTGTCAGAAGTGCAATCACATGTTGCTTTATGTTGTTGATTTATGGGGTTGTTCGAAATAACCTATTGCTTAATGTAGTGGTGCAGAGTTTCATGTTGCCTGTTGCTATTTGGCTCTGGTAGCAAGTTTCTGTGTCATGTTACCTGTTGCTCAATGATGTTTGCTTTATGTAGATCCTAGGCTAATGTTCTACTACTTTATTGTTGCTAGTTCGTACTACTCTCCTATTGTATATAAAAACATATATTTAGATATTTATCATAAATTTAAATATAAACATATTTATAAATAGTATATATTTATAATAATTAGATATATATATATATAATATATATATATATATATATATATATATTTAGAACCTATAAAAATAATAATCTCCTACCTAGAACTACCCAATAATCTCCTACCTAGAACTACCCAGCCCCTCCTCTCCTTCTCCAAAACTCCAACCTCCGAATTCAAATTTCAATACTTTCTTACTACCTCCATCCCTTTTTCCTATTTTTGCAGTTATATCAAATATTAAAATTGAAAATTCATAGAATGGTAAGAAGATATTAATACCTTAAAGTAGCAGGCGGAGCCATGTGCATTAGTACTTCCATGTTCCGGTCCAAGCTATTCTTTGTTTTTTGCTAAACCTGTTTACTCAATTTGAATATTTACAAGTTTTAAAAAAACTAATAAGTTAACTAAGTAGTACCTCATTCTCCATTGGAACAAAATAATTTTAAATTGAGCAAGCTTGCCAACAATCAAAGATAACTATTGTAAAAATATTCCCAAAAGTTAATTAACTCGCATCATTACTATATCATTCAAATTCAAAGCACTAAAGTAAAAATTCTAATTTTAATAATAATACCTCTAGTTCAAATCGAAATCTATCTGCTTCCAATCTTCAATTACATTAACAATGAATTGTACATTTCAAAATTTTCAATTAACCTCTCCTCATTGGCACAATGTGCACTTTACACTAAGAGTGAGTTGTACATTACAAAAATATATAGTAACACAACCACGTTAAATACAAAAATAATAGAAACATGAAAGCCTCGATCCAAAATTTGTACCACGTAATGATTATAGTTAGTTTATTAAATAACCACAACAAAACACAACGCATCCAAGCATAACAAAGAAAACTAATTATCACACTTCAAATCATACTGTTGAAGTACATATTGCCCATATGTTAAACAACTCATACACAACCATAAACCAAACCATAATAGAAATAACACCATTTGAAGTGTTGTAGTGCAATCACATGTTGATTTATGGGGTTGTTCGAAATAACCTATTGCTTAATGTAGTGGTGCAGAGTTGTATGTTACTGTTGCTATTTGGCTTTGGTAGAAAGTTCTATGTCATGTTACTGTTGCTCAATGATGTTTGCTTTATGTAGATCCTAGGCTAATGTTCTACTACTTTATTGTTACTAGTTCGTACTACTCTCCTATTGTATATAAAAACATATATTTAGATATTTATCATAAATTTAAATATAAACATATTTATAAATAGTATATATTTATATAATTAGATATTTATAATAAAAATAAATATATACTATATATATATATTTAGAACCTATAAAAATAATAATCTCCTATCTAGAACTACCCAATAATCTCCTACCTAGAACTACCCAGCCCCTCCTCTCCTACTCCAAAACTCCAACCTCCGAATTCAAATTTCAATACTTTCTTACTACCTCCATCCCTTTCTCCTATTTTTGCAGTTATATCAAATATTAAAATTGAAAATTCATAGAATGGTAAGAAGATATTAATACCTTAAAGTAGCGGGCCATGTGCATTAGTACTTCCATGTATTAGGTCCAAGTTGTATTTTTGTTTTTGCTAAACACATTTACTCAATTTGAATATTTACAAGTTTTAAAAAAACTAATAAGTTAACTAAGTAGTACCTCATTCTCCATTGGAACAAAATAATTTTAAATTCAGCAAGCTTGCCAACAATCAGCATAACCACCTGCAAAAATATTCCCAAAAGTTAATTAACTCGCATCATTACTATATCATTCAGTCAAATCACTAAAGTAAAAATTCAAATTTTAATAATAATACCTCTAGTTCAAATCGAATATCTATCTCGCTTCCAATCTTCAAATCTTTACATTAACAATGAATTGTACATTTCAAAATTTACAATTAACCTCTCCCTCATTGGCACAATGTACACTTTACACTAAGAGTGAGTTGTACATTACAAAAATATAGTGCACAACCACGTTAAATACAAAAAATAATAGAAACATGAAAGTCTGATCCAAAATTTGTACCACGTAATGATTATAGTTTGTTTATTAAATAACCACAACAAACACAACGCATGCAAGCATAACAAAGAAAACTAATTACCACACTTCAAATCATACTATAGAAGTACACATTGCCCATATGTTAAACAACTCATACACAACCATAAACCAAACCATAATAGAAATAACACCATTTGTAGTGTTGTAGTGCAATCACATGTTGCTTTATGTTGTTTATTTATGGGGTTGTTCGAAATAACCTATTGCTTAATGTAGTGGTGCAGAGTTGCATGTTGACTGTTGCTATTTGTCTCTGGTAGCAAGTTTTTGTGTCATGTTACCTATTGCTCAATGATGTTTGCTTTATGTAGATCCTAGGCTAATGTTCTACTACTTTATTGTTGCTAGTTCGTACTACTCCCTTATTGTATATAAAAACATATATTTAGATATTTATCATAAATTTAAATATAAACATATTTATAATATTGTATATATTTATATAATTAGATATTTATAAAAAATATAAATATATAGTATATAGTATATATATATATATATATTTAGAACCTATAAAAATAATAATCTCCTACCTAGAACTACCCAGCCCCTCCTCTCCTTCTCCAAAACTCCAACCTCCGAATTCAAATTTCAATACTTTCTTACTACCTCAATCTTTTTCCTATTTTTGCAGTTATATCAAATATTAAAATTGAAAATTCATAGAATGGTAAGAAGATATTAATACCTTAAAGTAGCGGGCCATGTGCATTAGTACTTCCATGTTCCGGTCCAAGCTCATTCTGTTGCTGTTTTTGCTAAACCTGTTTACTCAATTTGAATATTTACAAGTTTTAAAAAAACTAATAAGTTAACTAAGTAGTACCTCATTCTCCATTAGTACAAAATAATTTTAAATTGAGAAAGCTTGCTATTAGTTCATATGCATATAACTATTTGCTCACATGAATGGAACTATTGGTTCACATGCATTACTATTAGGGGAGGTGGTGCAAGATTGATAATACTTGCATGACTAAATTAAAAATGGAGGAAAAAATGAAGTTATTATACTGTAATATGATAAGTGATATTTTTACTCACTTATTGTATATTAATCCATGCGAAGTGTGCCCACCTTGAGTACATTTTCATTGTGTTTTAGTCGCATTTCACGTTATTTTGCATTTTATATACTTAAAAATCCTTTTAGTGAATAAGTGCAGGAATCAGCGTTATTTTGGTGGAAATTGAGGCATAGGTGAGCGTATGTGTGTAGGCTAGTAGAAAGGCGAGGATGTACACGGCATGGGAGCATAATGAGGCATGGAAATCAAGCAAGCAAGAGGTTAAGGCATGAGCAAACAACTAGCAGCAGCAGCAAAGCATAAACCAGACTCCGGATTTGCAGGGACAGCGCAGGTAACACGCCTTGAATACAAAGGCAGCTCATGGCTCGCTCGAAAAGTGTGGTGGACATAAAGAGCATTCTGCAAGTCAAGCGGCCGCGAGGCAAGGACCATGGCCGCGAGAGACCAATAGCATACCATGGTAGGAGCTCGCGACCACGCGTTAAGACGTCTGGAGGCACTGAGCATACTGTAAGTCTCGCGGCCGCGTGAGACATATATACTAGAGTCACAAGCGGCACGCCAAGTAATCTTGATGTTGTAATTTGTTTTATTTTAATTAAGCAAATTTGATGATGGTATAAAACAATTACGGCGTGTAATTGGTATAAAACGATTCTGACGTGTGTCAGAGAGGGGGACTTGACATTATTTTACGTATTTTCATATTAGAATTAGGGTTAACACCTTGGGAGAGATTCTAACGGAGAACGAAGCCATAACGTCTTATTTTCTTCTTCTTGGAGTTCTTCACCATTGTGGATTTTGATTATTTTTAATGGCATTCTTTGGGGTTTTCATAGTTAATCATTGATTACTATTCATCGTTTGGGTTTGATTGTTCTTTCTCTCTTAATCTCATTTGCTTGATTATTGATCATGTTTAGTCTTGATCCAATAATGGTTTTTGGTTCCGCCATGAACTAAATTCCATTATGGGATCCTAACGGATTTTAATATGTCGTTTGGTTGTACATTTAAATGTTAGATTTGTTTTGCATATCATATGGATTATCTATCATTGTCGGTTTGTATGTATGAATGACTGATAATCTTCATGTTAGTATTTGTATGGAATTGAAAATGAACATATGAATATGGATGAAATCATGATAGCATGCGAATATGGGGATTGCATATTTTGTGAAACAGATAGGAATATACTGTTTTGCCGTATGAGCTAGAATAAGGGTTGTGTTTAAAGTTAATTGGATTGCAATTACGCATAGGAATATGGTAATTGTGATGGTATTGGTGATCACATAGATTCTAACATCTGTAGATGATATGTGAGTTGGTTATAGTGCATTGGAAAATGGTTATAACTTGCTTTTATGCCCTTGGCTATTATCCTGTGATATGTGAACACTTTTTGCATGACATATGGAAATTGAATGAAATATTGAATGAAGTTAGGATCCCATTATTTCCACATCAAATTTAATTCGTTTATATTCTTATTTTTAGTTTGTAATTATAAATGATTCAAATCAACAATTAAGTTTATAGTCTTAGCATATAAATATAGTGAGTTAATTAATGCATAGTAGTCTAAAGTTAACACTTTCTCTATGGGATCGATACTTTACTTACTCTATATTACTTGTTGATTCGTGTATACTTCAGATGAGTTAGAGCTCTTTTATAAGAACTATAAAAGAGGCAACATAATAATTCGAGCCCCAAAGTGTGTAATTATCGAAACTATATTTTCCTATAAATAGAAACTCATTATTCTTTCATTCTCACCAATTCACTAAGAATCACAAGAGCAATTATAGAGAGAGAAGCTATAGAGAGGAAGAAGAAGAGTATTCTGCTACTTCACTATTCCAGTATCAAGTCTTCTTCTAAGGTAAGGGATATTATTTTTATTCACTATTCATAAGGAATAATATTTTCTTCCATACTTTATAGTATGTTAGTAATATTATTTCGTCTCGTATTCCTCATTATACCCTCATTTTGTTAAAATATTGCTTCTTACTCCGTGAAATTAGTAGAATATCCTTGAAATTTGCGCTTCATCTAGTATCGCTTCACAACGATATTTTCTGCACATTCTTGTTAAAATTTAAGCTTTTCATGCCGGAGTACTGTCCATGAGTATTATTCATTTATACGGTACTATTCACAAAGTACTATTCACAGGATACTATTTATAAAGTACTATTCACGGGGTACTATTTACTCGGGTACTATTCACCCGGAGTACTATTCATGATAAAAATTGATTTTTTTTTTGCTGTTCAAATCATTTTTGATACAATATTATTCTTGAATTTTACTCCACAAAGCAATATCATGTTGACAATTGGGACATTATTGAATTCTGGATAAATTAAATTATACATCTTTAAAAATTTATCCTTTGTTTTCTTTTAATTGAATTCTTATATCATTGTCATCGTCCTCATGCTTATATTGTGATGAAAGTCATCTTTGGCTTACGTGCATAGATGGACTGTTGATTGGTATGATTATGACCAGGGATCATTCAGTATAATCATGACCCGTAATGTTACAAATGATGTGGTAAAAGTCCTCATTGGCCCATAGTGCATTGATGGACAGTTGTTGGTATGATTATGACCAAGGATTATTCGGTATGATCATGACCATTGGTGAAAATACGAATATCCTTGGCCCGTAGTACATGAATATTTTGTGGTTGTGATACTATTTATGGAGCTAAGTCTCAGCGATAAAATTGATGATAAACTCTTAAATCATAGAAGATAGTAGATATCATGCTCTACTTGACTTTTCTAATGGATTTCTTGTTCCGCTGTAGTTAAACTTGATGTTTATTGTATTTTATCAGTTTAACACTGTTGAAAGCTAACGATAATTTATTCTGCATTATCTTAGTCATAATATTTCTTACTGGGCTAGTTGAGCTCACCCTTTTGTTTTCATTGTTCTCTTTAGGAAATAAGAATGTAGCCGGGACTAGTCGGGAAATGGAGTGACAGTCCGAGATGGTGGCTATAGTAGTCCTCACTATTTTATAAATTAGTGTGATAATAATTGTAATGAGGACTCCTTTTTGAGTTTGAATATTGTCTTTTAGACAATATTCGTGTAAAAACTCTCAGCTACGTTTTGTCGTATTGTATAAAAGAAGTTTGTATTTGATTTCTGTACCATGTATTTGGCGACTCAAGATGGGTGATGTATACCTATTTTGGGGGCGTTACAGTTGGTATCAAAGCTTAGGGATATGATCCCTGGCTAAGATGTGAGACTAGAACTAGGGGGAGAGACGGGTAAATCATTAACTAGTATGACTTACCTAAGCTTATTTGTTATTTTATTGGTCAGTCAGAGTATAGGGGTAATATGTGGCGTGTCAATTAACCCTTGTTTTGTGGCAGTGTTTGAAAATGACATCCGAGAATGTTGAGATAAGCAATGGAGCACAGGAGATCGTTGAGTCACCAACGATCAATACCCATGATAATGTGCATCAGGAAGACAATAATCCGCAGGAAAACAACAACACCGACCAAACGATGAACGATAGGATGTTCAGAGGCTTTATGCAATTCATGCAACATCATGGGAGAGCGACTCCTGTTCAAAATGTAGGTAGAAACACTGGCAACTCTCGGATGGTCACCGCTAAGCAGTTCAAGGAGCTGGGACCACCAGAGTTTTTGGGAGAGCCAAAACTACTTAACGCGGAGGCGTGGATAAAATATATCACCAAGATATTTGATGTCTTGGGATGCTTCGAGGAGCAAAAGGTTCCGTTTGCCACCTTAATGTTGCAAGGAGAGGCAGATTACTTGTGACGCCCCCAAATCCGTGTCCCTTCGACCCCCGAATCCGGTCCGCCACGATACTACTATCATCAAACTATTATATCTTTTATCATAACTTAATGAATATAACCTTGCTTATTACAATTTAGAATATAAATTCTTTCCATTTCTATGATCTGTGTAATGACCCCAAACTTTTATAAGTTTCTAATCTTGGTCATTTACTATTCCTGTTTCACATCATATTCGATGTTATATAAATATGTAGAATAATTTAAACTTTTTCAATCTCTTTCAAAAATAATCTTTTATTGATATCTTAACTTAAATCAATTACATATCCTTGAATCAAATTATGTTATGATTCATTCTATTCAAATTACTGTATAAATTTTTACATCTCGATTCGAATTTCTCTATGTACCGCCTATTACAACTTTACAAGCTAACATGTATTACACATCGTAAACTACTATCAAGTATATCTAATAGAACCTAAACATGATTCAAGAGCATATATTTAATTAAACAAATCAATCTCTGTTGATGTGATTGAACTTTATCAATCAAGTAGCACTTAACCTTTACCGAGTGTCCTTAACCTACAAAAGTGGTTATTTGAAAGGGTGAGCTCGATGACCCATCAATTCTAACAGTTTTCATACAAAGACATAACATATAATAACATACTCAGTTCATGTATTCATAATCAATTAACATTTACTACGAATGTTACTTCTCACATAACAGGCATACAGATTTACTCCACAAGCATATCATCAAAGATCAACTTTCAACATTCATACATATCTCATATGCATTTCATATATATACATCAACATTTGCATAGCATAATATAGCTCAACTAACAGTTATCAAATTCATATATCAAATAGGAACTGATAGACTTGCACGATTAAGTAGTTTATCAACTACGACTTACTACTTAAAACTTATCTGCACTTCGTGTATTCCTACACAGTTATATAATCATGGATTCATATCCATTAGTCATACATTTCATACGCTCTTAATATAAGAACAAATATTATTTCCTAACTAGTTATGTAAAACCTACACTTCACTTTCTCATCATACTCTTAGAATAGCTAGGTATGTATAAGTATACCGTAACCACTTGTTCATGACATCAACATTCGTATATATCTATCATACACTTGACTCGCTATGTGTTCGACACATTTAAAACTCATATATGTAAATTCAACGTACACATAAACGTCTAACTTAGTTGTAACTTCATACCACATCACATATCCTATATTTTCATAGCACAAATCATATCACAAATTCAACAATGTATCGTTGCTTTATATCTTAAAAACATTCCTTTGGATTTAACTTTTGAAAGTCATAATTAACATTCATCTCTATCACATAGCATGCTTTTTACACCTTACATAGCATATTGGTCAAATATTACCAGTTAAAGAAATCGTATAAGCATGCCTCGAACTTCAGTTCAAAAACAAAAAATATTCACGATCAGGATTTATGCAATGCTACTGTCAGGCTTAAGGGCATGTGCGATTCTATGTTGTCCCCTGGCCGAACTCAAGGTCGAGCTTTGCATTCCTGGTTTTAATCCAAACTTTAACACACATATACTCTTATACTTTAAAATACATATATGCTAGAGGTTCTCATATAGGCATATGACCATTCTTGAGTTCACTTTCACAAATTCTTAGTTCATGACTATTTATAGAACTAAAGCTTAAAAGATCATATAACCACCTTACTTCATAACTTTGGTCATATGACGTCAGACATTCTGTTAATAAACATGATCATAGTGTTCGTATCATTTATTCAAAGCTAGCATCGTTTAACACTTTAAAACATGCTTAAAACTTATGTTTAATTAAATTCTCTTTATGTCCATCACCTACGAATCATGTTTAGAGACATAGTACAATATAATATGGCATCTCAAACCTTTAGAATCTAAATACTCATATGTAATGCAACTTAAGTTCAAAAACATGCTCGAGGTTGCCTTTGAAATCACTTTTCATGAATGATGCAATATAGCATATATAAATCATATCTAGGGATATTCTAGACATGACATGACATATAAATCCTTTATAATCTAGATATCCATGTGATGCAACTAGATTTTGAAAATATGTTCAAGTTTGCTTTTGAAACCGCTTTAAACTTGAACAATGTCATGCAACACAAACAAGACAACTTTAAGGCTCTATTCATATGTAGTCAAGTTATGTTAACATGCTCGCAAGATCAGACTGTATATCAAGTAGCACTTATGCAGCTTAGTTCTTTTATATCAAGTTTTCTTAAAAACTTCTTTCACACAAGGTCTAACAAGTTTGATTATGAACAAAGGAACTATGTACACTAAGCATGCTCATTTATGTGAAAAAATTAGTCATGTTAACATCTTTTCAAGTTCCGAATCTACCTCATGTAGCATTCATGTCCATTAGCTTATTATACTTGAAAATTTCTCTAACACAAGACTTAACATTATAAACATTATAGCATGCTCATTTACATCTGTAATCAATCATGTATATCAACTACTAATTTCAGAACTTGTAAAACATAAGTTTCCACAAGATTTGTTTTCAAAACATTAAGTTTTTGTTGTGACGCCCCCAAATCAGGGTCTCTTTCAACCAGACATATGGTACTCCACGGTGCTATAGTTCACACAAACATTCAATTGAAATGCCTCAAAAGAACGAATATGTCTTATATATATATTCCAAAACAATACTACCATTCCCCAGGTTCTTTATAACCGTTACATTTGTTCTTGTCATAATATCAAATATTATCATTACAAATCTATACTATTACATAGGCAATCTACACGTTCACTTTAGCCTTCTCTTTATCCTTGTAGAATCCTTCGGTCCATTCGGTCTAAGCTGCATTCATATGGTTCAAGCAAGAGTGAGCATAACAAGCTCAGTAAGTACAACAATTTAATTTTTAAAAGCATGCTTGAAACATAGGAATCGTATATCTTCAATAACTGGATGATAGTTACGAAGTACTATCAATAATTCAAAATAGCTTTCCTTTTCCTTCAAAACGTTTTGCAATAACAATATTTCGTAAATCATCAATTCTAGTTCAAGACGTGAACGTCTTATAGTTTCTTTAAAAAGGACAACCCGGCACGAAGTCTGTAAGTCCGGCATATCTTACGAGCACTTCTAGGTGATCAGCCTATAGTACTCTATGTTGATCAACACTACATCCATTAAACGTGTGTACGTTTAAGTTGTGGCAGCCTCACGTGCCAATCGAATACACGATGAAAATACATTTGTTTATACATATTCAGGCTTACCTTTAATCCGTACCAATTAGTTGGCATAGGATAGCGTTAGCAATTCTATATTGAAAGACTTGTAAACAGTTCAATCAATCTATTACGATTCGTCTAGCCGAGCTAAAACTGGCATTGACTCTTTCTTTAAAACCATACATGCATCTCATAACTTGAATCATTTGAAAACCTGGCTATCACGAAGGTTAGAAAAGCGTTTAAGAAAAACTTGCCTTCAGCGTCTGCTACAGTACAATTATGTTTCCTTTGAGTCTTTCTGCCTCTACAATACATAATCACATAACATACCACATTAGGTCATGAATGAACATACATAGTTCCTAAAGAATCTTTCCCTACTTCTCAATCTAATCCCGTATTAGATTTGTTATTATAGGTTCCGACTTTCTGTCATTCTTTTACATCATTCTTACCAACTTCATTCTCTTATACTTAAGTGAAATTATTTCATTAATACAACTCGGTTCGAGTTAATTATCCTTCCTCATGGCTTACTAAATTCGTGACGTTATTAATCTAAACTCGATCGATATCATTGGTGAAGTATTAACATTGAATATCCTTTGCGTTCATCTTCAATTGACTTTCTTTTAACCCTAAGTGATCATACTTGGGGTTCAATTATAACTTAATAATGTTTGATTAAGTTCTTTAACTCATTGTTAATAATTCCCATTCATGTTCCACTTGTAAACATTCTTCATTGTCTATGTTTTTAAGATTGGCATCATGCTGGCGCCGAAGATTCTTTGTTTAGTTGTGCTGCGCATGGCGCCGCTTATTAGGGGTTGAGGCCGGACTGGCACATGCATGAGTCCCTTCATTAACTATCGACATTGGTAAGCGAGCTTGCAGTGTCTAAAGCTCACTTTGGCGCTGCGGCGCCGGTCATTTAAGCTTGGAGTCGCGCCGCGGCGCGGACTCTGAGCCACAGATAGTTTTGCCAGATTTTCAACTTTGCGAGATTCCCGGACTCATAACTTCTTCGTTATAAGTCCGAATTGGCTCATTCAAGAGCCTACGGTTCACAAATTATGTACTCTATACGTTCATGCAAGAATTTTATCTATTCGACTTTGTTTGCTAAAATTTCACCTATTAGTCCATTTTTAACGAAAACGATAAACGTTCGTGAACGTTCAACGCTCGTTTCTTCGTTCTAAGTAGGAATCCGGCCATTTTCGAGTCCGCAACTCTAAAATGACAAATATGACTTGTCTCCATTAAAAACCAATGTTTCTAAGCTTAATATCAAAATTCGACTTCCATTCCGAGAATTTCACGAATTCGACGATCGTTGTCTAATCGTGTGAATTCCGCCGAAACTTCGTTACTTGAGATTTTTAAACCATTTCACTTGGATTCAATCCATCCTACTAATATCTTGACATACATATTACAACATCTTATTTTTATGCAAAATCATTACATGTTCTTCATGAACTTATTTACCTATTAAAGTATAACATACTTAATTTTATTGCTTATGACTTATTAATGAGTTAAGTCCTTTAATCATTATTCTTACCTCTTTTTATCATACTAGTGCCATTAATGTAAACATGTTACAAGTTCTTACAATTTCTTATTAAGTTCCTACTAACTTCATCACCATTATCTCATGACAAGTTCTTACAAGATCTTCATAAGTTCATAACTTATATAAGTAGAAATGACTTATTCATGACTTATTACGGCTTAAGTCCATTAACCATTCATTCTTACCCTTCCTTAGCATGCTAGTTCTAATAATACCCCTTCTCTATCAATAAAAGAGAGAAAGAAACATGGTCGAAGATCACTTACTATTGAATAACACTTGGTAAATCTTTGTTCTTCTTTCTTGCTTCTTCAATCTCAAAGACTAACTCTCTAGCTTTTGTAACTTTTTCTCTCTAACCAATAAGCTATAAGTTGTTGGATGAAAATCTCACAAAAGGAAGTATAATTTATATGTGCTTATTCTCTCTACCAAATAAGCTCTCCTCTTAAGTTGGATGAAAAACTAACAACCAACAAATGAATGCTTAAGCTCTCTATTTATAGGACATCCTAGGTTAGGGCATAAGGGTCATTAAGCCACTCCACCTCCTTACTATTCCAAGCTTAGCAACCAAGTAAACTTGCTCCCCACATTTACTTGCTCACCACATAAGTTATCCATTGCTTAGCCCTTAAGTCTCTTGCTAATCATAACACTTGGTCACCACACTTACTTAATCATTAAGTATACTTGCTCCACACAACACTTAGTCCTTAAGTTTACTTTGTCATCACTTATAAACACTTTGTGTGATCACCACACTAACTTAGCCTCTAAGTTTACTTGCTCCCTAATTTGGATCATCCATGGTTTGCCTCATGGGTTTAAACCAACTCTTAACCCATTGGATATTTACTTTGGGCCTTATTTTAATTATCTTACTTAATCATTTGGGCTTCTAGCATAATTTTACTTTGGGCTTGTAATTAAACAAACATTGGGCTTACATTAATAAATTCACATTGGACTTAACCATTCAATACTTGGGCTCACATAATAATTAACAAATCCTACCAATTCTACAAATTCAATACATTGAGCTTAAAGCCTTATAACGTATAATCACGTATTCATCTCGTATTCCCCTCGTATATTTATTCAATATATACGATATACCATCATTCATACGTACTCATATAATACCTCGTATCATACTCGTATTCTCTACCTCATACAATACCTACGTATTATACAATCATCGCTTAATTCATTAATCACATTACATTTCCTTCTCGTAAATCATTTTCCTTAAACGTTAGGTTTTAAGTCCACAGGCAAAATATTACATTTTCCATAACTGAAATATTATTGGATATTCCATCTCACATCAATATTCTATCGTTACGTATTTCTCGGAAGTTCAAAAATAATTCCCGAACAGAAATGCGTGAATAGTGTTTTTTCGAAAAATTTCTCGGAAAGCTTTTATTTTCGTCTTGGAAATTCAAACACTTTAATTCTATCACGTAGCCAAAATCCTACGATGTTCTGACATTTTTAGGTCAGAGAACGACATTCGATTAGCTTGCTCCATAAATAATTAATTAAATTCATTTAATAAAAATAAAATTTTAATTCTCATAAATTCAATTTTCTCGGGGCATTACACTCTTCCCTCCTTATAAGGATTCTGTCCCTAGAATCTCGCTAATAATACCTACACCACAGATGATAATTTTCCTTTATTTTAATCCCGAGTTCCCATAATGCTTCTTCGACATTGGGTTTCTTCCATTTCACCTTCATCGAAGGTATTATCTTTTCACACATGACTTATCACTTCCTGTTAACAATTTGAGTTGGATGTTAAACACTTAATAACACATTACGATATCTTCCTTTTATTAGCTCTTCTTTTAACGTTAAACTTATTTGGAACTCAAATTCCTCCCTCAAAATAAGACTATACTTAGTCTTCTACTTATCCTGCCTCATCTTCTTCATTTGCATACATTCCTCCTAACCTAGTTGTACTTCATTAACTCGTTTCATTATCGTGCATTGGGTCTACGTTTTAAATAACAATTCTACCCCTTCATTCCGTAATTTAACTCCTAACTCTGATCTTACCATTTTCGTTATTAACTCCTTCTGAGTTGCTAACATCGATAGTTTTTCCTTACCCTTCATACTTAACGCGTCGGTTTCTACGTCTACCTTCCTTGAATGATATAAGATATCATAGTCCTCCCCCTACTACATATTCAACTTTTCCTGTGTGAAGATATATTTCAGACTCTTAAAGTCCGTGTATATCTCACACTTCTCCCCGTATAAATACTATCTTCAGATTGTTACTTCAAAAACTACAACTGCCAATTCTAGATCATAAGTAGGATAGACCTCCTCATAATCCTCTAACTGGCGTGAGGCATACACAATGACATTGCCATGCTATAAGAGCACGCAATCATGTCATCTATGCGAACATCGAGATACACTACAAAATTCCCCGTATCATCTGATAAAGATAATACAGGTGTCTTACTTAACCGTCTTCAATAATCCTGTGACGCTAATGGTACCTTCAACCATAGTACCTCACAAGAATATCTATCAAATTGGCCACCGACCTGATTGGCGCCCCTTACGGAAAAACCTACTTCCGCACGTTAGTCAACCTAAATGATATAACCAGAAACTTGTCATAACCATAACGAATTCTTAACGTCATCTTAGGTACCTCCTCCTTCCTTACTTCCAACCGACTATACCCCATACATACATCTATCTTTATAAAAATTCTTTGCCCCTCTCAACTGACCAAATAGATCATCGATCATGGGCCATGGGTATTTATCCTTAACCACTATCTTACTCCTATTACGATAGTCGATATGCAACCGTAACAACTCATCCTCTTCCTTAACACCAACCTAACTTGTGTCATAGTTCGACAATAATAATATCGCGGTATTTTATTACCGTAAATTACTACCTTAGATTTTCTGAGAAAACTAAAGGTTCACACTTTTCTTATAACTATTTGTTATAGCTCTATGGTTAATCAACCCATTCATACAGAGAATTTCTTCAAATTCTCTCAACATGAACAATACTTATCTACTGATACCTACTTACTTCGATTATCCATGAAATAATTTTCATGAATACAATTTAACGAAAGTTGTTTCCTCTTCCTCTATTTTAATGTTTAAAGGTACTTATAACCCCTTTCCATACAGACTCTAGATAAGTCTTTCCCACTGTCTTACACACCTTAATCCTACACTTAAGATCCCCTTATCCCACTCCAGTATTCCCGGAGTTAAAATTTTTTTGTCTTGGGCATACTGCCGATGGCATTCTTTGCCTTGGTTCCTCCCTCTCTCTTGCTCTCATCTTTTCCCTCTTTGTGGTATTGAGTCTACAACTCACTATAACCATATGCTATAATCACCTTCTCCAGAATGATCCCATAGGAAACAATCTGGATCACCAAAATCCCACTATAGAGCTAGGGTTTCAGGCCCTGCTCAAACCTATAAGCCTTCCTCTCCTCCACTGCATACTTGATGTGAAACAAACCTTGCCAATTCATTTGAATTTGGTCGCGTACTGGGGAAATATCATATCCCCTTGCTTAAGTTCTAAGAATTCAATCTCTATCCTCCCTCACATATTTGTAGGGAACTAATTTTCAAAGAAAACCTTCTTGAATTGTTTCCACGTTACTGCATCTGTTCTAACACCACCCTGGTGAGCCTCCCACCAAAAGTTGGCTTTACTCTTCCTTAGGTAAGTCACCAAAGAAAACTGTTGTGGCTCACCTACGTTTGTAATAACAAAACGTCTTCTTTAATACTTTTACCCATGTCTGGGACTCTATTAGGTCTGTCGTTCCTTTGAACTCCGGTGGACCTACGCTTTTAAACCATTTATAGGTAATCGTTCTAGCTACCCTAGGTTCCGCAGGTATTCTACCCCCGGTTCGGTTAATGCAGCCGTTAATAAATTAACGAACTCTTGCATAGGGTTGTGTTGACCCCATTAATTATCATTATGTGATTCTGCTTCCTGATTACATTATCTTTTCCTTAGCGGCATTTCCTGATTAAATAAATAAAATTTCATTATTATCTATTTACTTACTTCGTTATTAATCGCCACATACCAAATCGCATTATAACAAATCATTTCCATGAAAACTTATTTATATTCATATGCTCTTTCATAGTTTAAAACTATTTACAACTTGTTTTCATAGCCAAATGCTATTACATTTCTATCTCGCAATTGAACTTCACAAAAGTTGGGATTTACAAAAGACTACCCTTTAAAAGAGGGTTTTACATCACTACCCACATATTTATAATTCTAGACTTCTAATAATGCATAATAGCATCCTCGTTCTTCTCATTCGCAATCACCGCTACAGTATCCCGACTAATAGTATGATGGGTTTGTCCTGACTTATTGGAATAACAAGCAACCTTTAACTTGAAATCCTTATGTGCACTCTCATGGATGTAAGACATCCGTGCTATCTTCCGGTCCTTCTCCCCCAGTTCTCTACGAAGCTTATCGGCCTCCTTCTTAAAATCCCTAGCCTTATTTATCATGAGCACCTTCTCATCATGCTCTGACTCAAAATCTGCTTCTGCAGACTCCTTCGCTACATAAAGAGCACTAATCTCTTCATTCTGTTTCTGCACAACTGCACTCAGTTGCACATTCCAGTCAAGCGCTGCCAGATACAACGCTTCCATTACATCTGGAGGTGATGACTCCAATGTAGGTACCACCGTAGTAACCAATGTTACCTCTCTTTCTTCCTCCATATCATTCATCATACTAAGGTATGACGATATATCCATCTCTCCCTCAGAGTAGTCTTCCTAAAAAAAGTACTCCTCTGTCTCCGACTCCTCTAGAATCACTATTGGTACCTCCGCATGGTTGGCATGGAGTGCATGTGCTCTACTCGGTTCACAAGCTCTTTCGCTCACCGCGTGTATATTTCTATACATCAAGCTATCGATCGACATCCTACAACAACACATATGTTGATTAGTACATAACATGTAATCGTATTAGCACAAATCACATTTAATTTATTTAGGTTACTTTCCATCTTTTAAATCTTTTGATTTGAGTTTTCTCAATACCTTATTGACTCATTCAACTTAAGTAAAGCTCAAGTTTTTTTTTTTTCCTTGAACTTCTCTTCCTTAACGAGGTTATTAGCCTAAGGTTCTTCCCCCTTAAGTTTTATAACCTAATGCTTTGATACCAAACTTGTGACGCCCCCAAATCCAAGGGTCTCTTTCAACCCGACATATGGTGCTCCACGATTGTTACAGATTCACACAAACATTCAATTGAAATGCCTCAAAAGAACGAATATGTCTTATATATATTCCAAAACAATACTACCATTCCCCAGGTTCTTTATAACCGTTACATTTGTTCTTGTCATAATATCAAATATTATCATTACAAACCTATACTATTACATAGGCAATCTACACGTTCACTTTAGCCTTCTCTTTATCCTTGTAGAATCCTTCGGTCCATTCGGTCTAAGATGCATTCATATGGTTCAAGCAAGAGTGAGCATAACAAGCTCAGCAAGTACAACAATTTAATTTTTAAAAGCATGCTTGAAACATAGGAATCGTATATCTTCAATAACTGGATGATAGTTACGAAGTACTATCAATAATTCAAAATAGCTTTCCTTTTCCTTCAAAACGTTTTGCAATAACAATATTCAGTAAATCATCAATTCTAGTTCAAGACGTGAACGCTCTTATATTCTTTTAAAAAGGACAACCCCGACACGAAGTCCGTAAGTCCCAAGATATCATACGAGCACTTCTAGGTGATCACCCTATAGTACTCTATGTTGATCAACACTACATCCATTAAACGCGTGTATACGTTTAAGTTGTGGCGACCTCACGTGCCCATCGAATACTCGATGAAAATACATTTGTTTATACATATTTAGGCTTACCTTGAATCCATACCAATTAGTTGGCGTAGGATAGCGTTAGCAATTCTATATTGAAAGACTTGTAAACAATTCAATCAATCTATTATGATTAGTCTAGACGAGCTAAAACTAGCATCGACTCTTTCTTTAAAACCATACATGCATCTCATAACTTGAATCATTTGAAAACCTGGCTAACACGAAGGTTAGACAAGCGTTTAAGAAAAACTTTCCTTCAGCGTCTGCTATAGTACAATTATGTTTCCTTTGAGTCTTTACAGTCTCTACAATACATAATCACATAACATACCACATTAGGTCATGAATGAACATACATAGTTCCTAAAGAATCTTACCCTACTTCTCAATCTAATCCCATATTAGATTCGTTATTATGGGTTCCGGCTTTCCGTCATTCTTTTACATCATTCTTACCAACTTCGTTCTCTTATACTTAAGTGAAATTATTTCATTAATATAACTCGGTTCGAGTTAATTATCCTTCCGCACGACTTACTAAATTCCGTACGTTATTATTCGAAACTCGATCGTCATTGGTGAAGTATTAACATTAAATATCCTTTGCGTTCATCTTCAATTAACTTTCTTTTAACCCTAAGTGATCATACTTGGGGTTCAATTATAACTTAATAATGTTTGATTAAGTTCTTTAACTCATTGTTAACAATTCCCATTCATGTTACACATTTAAACATTCTTCATTGTCTATGTTTTAAAAATTTGGCCGTCATTGCCAAGATTCTTTGTTGTTGCTACCATGGGTCGCTTATTGGGTTTGAGAGCCAGGACTGCGTATTTGCCATGAGTCCCTTCGTTAACTATCACAGCATGCATGAGCTTGTAGTGTCTAAAGCTCTCTTTAGCAATCTGCGGCGTCCATTATTTAAGCTTGAGTCGCGCTGCACGGGACTCGAGCCATAGATAGTTTTGACAAATTTTCAACTTCATGAGATTCCCGGACTCGTAACTTCTTTGTTATAAGTCCGAATGGCTCATTCAAGAGCCTACGGTTCACAAATTACGACTCTATGCGTTCATGCAAGAATTTTATCTATTCAACTTTGTTTGCAAAAAATTTCACCTATTAGTCCATTTTTAACAAAAAACGATAAACGTCGTGAACGTTCAACGCTTCGTTTCTTCGTTCTAAGTCGAATCCCCGGCCATTTTCGAGTCCGCAACTCTAAAATGACAAATATGACTTGTCTCCATTAAAACCAATGTTTCCAAGCTCAATATCAAAATTCGACTTCCATTCCGAGAATTTCACGAATTCGACGACGATAAATCTAATCGTGTAATGAATTAAAAGTGAAACTTCGTTATTTTGAGATTTTTAAACCATTTCACTTGGATTCAATCCATCCTACTAATATCTTGACATACATATTACAACATCTTATTTTCATGTGAAATCATTACATGTTCTTTCATGAACTTATTTACCTATTAAAGTATAACATACTTAATTTTATTGCTTATGACTTATTAATGAGTTAAGTCCTTTAATCATTATTCTTACCTCTTTTTATCATACTAGTGCCATTAATGTAAACATGTTACAAGTTCTTATAATTTCTTATTAAGTTCCTACTAACTTCATCACCATTATCTCATGACAAGTTCTTACAAGATCTTCATAAGTTCATAACTTATATAAGTAGAAATGACTTATTCATGACTTATTACGGCTTAAGTCCATTAACCATTCATTCTTACCCTTCCTTAGCATGCTAGTTCTACCAATACCCCTTCTTTATCAATAAAAGAGAGAAAGAAACATGGTTGAAGATCACTTACTATTGAATAACACTTGGTAAATCTTTGTTCTTCTTTCTTTCTTCTTGAATCTCAAAGACTAACTCTCTAGCTTTTGTAACATTTTTCTCTAACCAATAAGCTATAATTTATTGGATGAAAATCTCACAAAAGGAAGTATAACTTATATGTGCTTATTCTCTCTACCAAATAAGCTATCCTCTTAAGTTGGATGAAAAACTAACAACCAACAAATGAATGCTTAAGCTCTCTATTTATAGGACATCCTAGGTTAGAGGCATAAGTGTCATTAAGCCACTCCACCTCCTCCTTATTCCAAGCTTAGCAACCAAGTAAACTTGCTCCCCACATTTACTTGCTCACCACATAAGTTATCCATTGCTTAGCCCTTAAGTCTCTTGCTAATCACAACACTTGGTCACCACACTTACTTAATCATTAAGTATACTTGTTCCCCACAACACTTAGTCCTTAAGTTTACTTTGTCATCACTTATAAACACTTTGTGTGATCACCACACTAACTTAGCCTCTATGTTTACTTGCTCCCTAATTTGGATCACCCATGGTTTGCCTCATGGGTTTAAACCAACTCTTAACCAATTGGATATTTTTTGGGCCTTAGCTTAATTAACTTACTTAATCATTTGGGCTTCTAGCATAATTTTACTTTGGGCTTGTAATTAAACAAACATTGGGCTTACATTAATTAATTCACATTGGACTTAACCATTCAGTACTTGGGCTCATATAATACTTAACAAATCCTACCAATTCTACAAATTCAATACATTGAGCTTAAAGCCTTATAACGTATAATCAAGTATTCATCTCGTATTCCCCTCGTATATTTATTCAACATATACGATATACCATCATTCATACGTACTCGTATAATACCTCGTATCATACTCGTATTCTCTACCTCGTACAATACCTACGTATTATACAATCATCGCTTAATTCATTAATCACATTACATTTCCTTCTCGTAAATCATTTTCCTTAAACGTTAGGTTTTAAGTCCACAGGAGAAATATTACATTTTCCATAACTGAAATATTATTGGATATTCCATCTCACATCAATATTCTATCGTTACGTATTTCTCGGAAGTTCAAAAATAATTTCCCGAACAGAAATGTGTGAATAGTGTTTTTTTTAAAAATTTCTCAAAAAACTTTTATTTTCATCTTGGAAATTCAAACACTTTAATTCTATCATGTAGCCAAAATCCTACGATGTTCTGACATTTCTAGGTCAGAGAACGACATTCGATTAGCTTGCTCCATAAATAATTAATTAAATTCATTTAATAAAAATAAAATTTTAATTCTCAAAAATTCAATTTTCTCGGGGCGTTACATTTGTTATACATCTTTCACTAATCATGTTGATCACTTCACAACACATAATAAAGCTTTATAAAACATGTTATACCTCCTTTATATGTATATAAAAGTCATAGAACCAAGTTTGCAACAACTTAGTCCAAAGAGAAATCGAAGAATCGAATCTAAGTGTAGTAGCATTTATTGCTATACCCCTTAGTATAAATAGTATGAATCTGCGCCATGTCGGGATCAGAGGCAGTAAATAGACTCTATTTGCAGAGTAAGAACCAACTTGATTACTAAAGATTTAAACTTGTTCTAAACCATCATTAAAGAGTGCCTACATGTAAGTAAACTTCTTAAACACCTTGTAGTATGTTAATTCATATCAATTGACATAAAAATTCAAATAATTTCAAGAACCTCATAAGACCTATTTCAAGAACATAACTAGGGTTTATACCTTCTCAAGCTCGAATTGGACTCCCTACACTCTGAGTATGCTTCTATAGTAGCTCAGCAACTTATAACTCTCAAATTAGACTATCAAGCAACTTCTATCAACACCAAAAACTGAATTTAAGCTTGTATTTATAGAAGAAGCTTGGACTAGACATTGACATTGCACTAAGGTTGGATTCATGGTGTAATGGAACAATACATTGGTTAATCAAGAGTTGATCAACCACCCTTACCAACCATCTTCTTAGCAAATGATCACCTATTCCATAGCCTTTTGGAAAATACGTATTTTAGCTTCAAGTCACTATTCATGTACTTTGTGACACTCAATTTGAGACAAGAGAAAAAATTTCAGCAATCTTGTTATCTAGGCTTGGTTTTGTTCTTTTAATTCCCATAATGTAATATTAAGGTACAATTGTTACCATAATAGGAATTTAAAGAAAATGTTATACTCACATCATATAATTAAATACACGCACTTAGAATAACACGGTTAGGTATTCTTTGTCAAGGTAGTCCCATAATTATTTCTACTACTCTCATAACCACATTATAACCTTATTTAATATTAATGTTTATTTTAAACATTTAATTCCTTACTCGATTTCTAGAGTACACATATATTTAATCATTTATGTATTAAAATTACATAAGACTTCACTACACTACTAGTAATTTTTATGTCATTAGTCCCAATTAAATGTCACACTTCACGTATTCTTAAGCCATAGGTATTATATATTACTCTTGCTCATATTTTCCATATTACACGCAGGTGATACTATTAATATTTTAATTGGACTAAATATCATTCGATGGTACTTTCAACCCATTATCACCCTTTTAATATCATAATGATTAATTAATATTAATCATTTATTATCTTTTCATTAATTCTCTTTCTATTAATTCAAGTCAAACCTTCAGTCTAGTTTACGTTAATACTAAGACCACACAAGGCCTACTTATCTCATTTACTAGAGTTATATAACTCAAGCTCATTATTTCTATTATAAAAATATTAGGGGTCCAGGCCACGTTTGGCTTTTCCCCAATTCCACATTATTTTAATATGTATTTAATATAAGATTTAGGTGTCCCACCTTACCTCAATGCTAAATTATTTAGCTCACCTTACACTTAAAATAATTAATATATACTTTATTAATTATTTAAATTACACACTATATGTATAATAATTTGGTTGTCTCAAGACAACTTCTCCCATTTTTATATTCAGCGACATCTTAAGTACTAATTAAATCCTTATGAGTCCTTAGAATCCATTTCTTGAATTTAAATTCCAAAAAGCGATTCTCTGAGACCCAAGACAAATTGCTTATTTGGTCATAGCTTAGTAATGGCTTGATTGTGCCATTCAAAAATTAGAGGTAGACAAGTTCTGCATCAGCAGAACTAAAACCTACGCTTCTAAATACTTTACACATCCTCCTTAAGTGTTAACTCGTCTAACATCAATCCCCTCTTTGATTCCACATCATCGACTACTATTTTCCTTAACAATTTAAGGATCACACTTCGAGTTTTAAAACTCTATTTCCCTTATTAGTTTAACCAACTATATATCTCCTTTACGGTTTCATACCACCAATAACACAACACTCGAATATATAACACATACATACATTCTTTTCATCTTCACTTCTCGCCGTGTATCAATTAACTCAATAATTCTCTAACCACTTTAAAGGTATATCGATTTTCTTCTCTCGTCAACAATATACATATATATAAGTCTAAACCTAGAACACATCGAGTCTTTAATATTATTCAATATAGTACACTGAGTGGTTTCCCACAAACAACCAACAAATTAGTTTCCGTCTCGTCTACACTGTTTTCATCTTTGCACTACAGGCCAAAGACATACAACTGTATTTTAGAAGAGTCAAGTAGAGCATGATATCTACTATCTTCTACGAATTAAAAGTTTATAATCAATATTGTATCGATGAGACTCAGCTTAATAAATAATCTACATCATCAAATCATCCCTGCACTACGGCCAAGGATATTCGTTAATATCACATCCATGAATTTATATTTCATTGCTGAGACTCAGCTCGATAATCAATCCATAACACTGAATTATCCATGCACTACGGCTAAGGATATTCGTTAATATCACGACCATGAATTATCCAAGAATTACGGGCCAAAGATAATCGTGTTTTCATCAACGGTCATGATCATGCAATAAAACAATTCATCTTTTCACCTATGGCCGAAGAGAATCCATAGCCATAATCATACCAAAAAGATAATCAATGCACTACGGCCAATAAGGACTTTTACCACATTATTTGTAACATTACGGTCATGATTATACCAAATAATCCCTGGTCATAATCATACCAAGTCCATCTATGCACTATGGCCAAAGACGACTTTCAACACATATAAGCATGAGCATGATGACAATGATATAAGCATTAATCAAACAAAACAAGGATAAATATTAAAGACTTTAAATTTATCCAAATATTATCAATAACTTAATAAACTCATAATCTAATATTCTTAATATTATAACAATATTTTAATCACTTCTTAAACTTATGAACAATTTATTTCAATTGTTTACACTTTACCAAATAATGCATTTAATCATTCAAAAATGCCATACTCATAAAATTTCATCACCAATGATCAAATCCTCATAAAAATCAGATATACCCTATATAGGATTCCCAAGCCATAAAATCCTATTTTCCAATTTTGTTACTTCACATAACATATTTAATTCATTTACTCATAACTAGTTCATTTTCATGAAAAATACCAAATCAGTCCCAAAAATATTTCTTTTCTGAGATTTAGCAGAATATAGTCCCATATTGCAAAATATATTTTTCTCAGAATTTTTAAAATTCATTTACTATTTTTCATATGGTTAAAACTGCCGAATATTTAGACATTTATCATAAATTGTACTTTTGTCCAAAAATTCCAAAATTTACAAGGTATACTCATGTTATATATATGTACTCCCAATAAAAATTTCACCCATTTTGTAGTTAACCAAAAGGAGTTAAAATAGTCTTTTTCCCATAAAATCCATAACTTCTCATCTATACATCCAAAAATCGTCATTTTTTGACACAATCTAGAAAACTCATCAAATTATCATTTCAAATTTTTCCAGAATTTTTGAGGGTCAGAAAAGTTACGAAGCTGCCCCTGGCAGAAACCCCTTTTGAATGAAAATACTATTCATATGAATACGAAGGATCAACCACACGTATTACTGTTATTTTACTATCGATTATTTTATAACAATTTGTTTACTTTGAAAAAATTTCAATTATGACCCTTAATTTTAAACTTTTATCAATTTAACTATTTACCAAAATAGAAAAATTGAATATTTTTATTTCATAAAATTCGGGATCTCACATTAATAGTGAATTGTACATTTCAAAATTTTCTGTTAACCTCTCCCTCATTAGCACAATCTGCACCTTACACTAAGAGTGAGTTGTACATTACAAAAATATTCACTTAACACAACCACGCTAAATACAAAAAATAATAGAAACATGAAAGCCTGGTCCAAAATTTGTACCACGTAATGATTATAGTTAGTTTACTAAATAACCACAAGAAACACAACGCATCCAAGCATAACAAAGAAAACTAATTACCACACTTCAAATCAAACTGTAGAAGTACACATTGCCCATATGTTAAACAACTCATACACGACCATAAACCAAACCATAATATAAATAACACCATTTGTGGTTTTGAAGTGCAATCACATGTTGCTTTATGTTGTTGCTTTATGGGGTTGTTTGAAATAACCTATTGCTTAATGTAATGGTGCAGAGTTGCATGTTGCATGTTGCCTGTTGCTATTTGGCTCTGGTAGCAAGTTTCTGTGTCATGTTACCTGTTGTTCAATGATGTTTGCTTTATGTAGATCCTAGGCTAATGTTCTACTACTTTATTGTTGCTAGTTCGCACTACTCTTATTGTATATAATAACATCTATTTAGATATTTATCATAAATTTAAAAATAAACATATTTATAAATAGTATATATATTTATATAATTAGATATTTATAATAAATATAAATATATACTATATATATATATATATATATTTAGAACCTATAAAAATAATAATCTCCTACTTAGAACTACCCAATAATCTCCTACCTAGAACTACCCAGCCCCTCCTCTCCTTCTCCAAAACTCCAACCTCCGCATTCAAATTTCAATACTTTCTTACAACCTCCATCCCTTTTTCCTATTTTTGCAGTTATATCAATATTAAAATTGAAAATTCATAGAATGGTAAGAAGATATTAATACCTTAAAGTAGCGGGCCATGTGCATTACTATTTCCATGTTCCGGTCCAAGCTGTTGTTGTTTTTGCTAAACCTGTTTACTCAATTTGAATATTTATAAGTTTTTAAAAAACTAATAAGTAAACTAAGTAGTACCTCATTCTCCATTGGAACAAAAAAATTAAATTGAGCAAGCTTGCCAACAATCAGCATAACCACCTGTAAAAATATTCACACAAAGCATTAAATGAAAATTTCTAATTTTAATAATAATACCTCTGGTGCAAAAAAATCTCCATGCATTCAAATATTAGCACCAAATTAATTCCATCCAATCGAATCTCTATCTGCTTCCAATCTTCAGCTTACATTAACATTGAATTGTACATTTCAAAATTTTCAGTTAACCTCTCCCTCATTGGCACAATGTGCACCTTACACTAAGAGTGAGTTGTACATTACAAAAATATTCACTTAACACAACCACGCTAAATAAAAAAATAATAGAAACATGAAAGCCTGGTCCAAAATTTGTACCATGTAATGATTATAGTTAGTTTATTAAATAACCACAACAAACACAACGCATCCAAGAATAACAAAGAAAACTAATTACCACACTTCAAATCAAACTGTAGAAGTACACATTGACCATATGTTAAACAACTAATACACAACCATAAACCAAACCATAATATAAATAACACCATATCTAGTTTAATTTGAAGTGCAATCACATGTTGCTTTATGTTGTTGCTTTATGGGGTTGTTTGAAATAACCTATTGCTTAATGTAGTGGTGCAGAGTTGCATGTTGCCTTTTGCTATTTGGCTCTGGTAGCAAGTTTCTGTGTCATGTTACCTGTTGCTCAATGATGTTTGCTTTATGTAGATCCTAGGCTAATGTTGTACTACTTTATTGTTGCTAGTACGTACTACTCAAACATATTTATAAATAGTATATATAATAAATAGATATTTATAATAAATATAAATATATACTATATATATATATATATATATATATATATATATATATATTTAGAACCTATAAAAATAATAATCTCCTACCTAGAACTACCCAATAATCACCTACCTAGAACTACCCAGCCCCTCCTCTCCTTGTCCAAAACTCCAACCTCCGATTTCAAATTTCAATACTTTTTTACTACCTCCATCCCTTTTTCCTATTTTTGCAGTTATATCAAATATTAAAATTGAAAATTCATAGAATGGTATGAAGATATTAATACCTTAAAGTAGCGGGCCATGTGCATTAGTATTTCCATGTTCCGGTCCAAGCTGCTTTTTTTTTTGCTAAACTTGTTTACTCAATTTGAATATTTACAAGTTTTAAAAAAATTAATAAGTTAACTAAGTAGTACCTCATTCTCCATTGGAACAAAATAATTTTAAATTGAGCAAGCTTGCCAACAATCAGCATAATAACCTATAAAAATATTCACACAAAGCATTAAATGAAAAATTCAAATTTTAATAATAATACCCCTGGTGCAAAAAAAATCTCCATGCATTCAAATATTAGCACCGAATTAATTCCAGCCAGTTTGAAATAACCTATTGCTTAATGTAGTGGTGCAGATTTGTATGTTGCATGTTGCCTGTTGCTATTTGGCTCTAGTAGCAAGTTTCTGTATTATGTTACCTGTTGCTCAATGATGTTTGCTTTATCTAGATCCTAGGCTAATGTTCTACTACTTTATTGTTACTAGCTCGTACAACTCTTATTGTATATAAAAACATATATTTAGATATTTAGATATTTATCATAAATTTAAATATAAACATATTTATAAATATTATATATATTTATATAATTAGATATTTATAATAAATATAAATATATACTATATATATATATTTAGAACCTATAAAAATAATAATCCCTACCTAGAACTACCCAATAATCTCCTACCTAGAACTACCAAGCCCCTCCTCTCCTTCTCCAAAACTCTAACCTCCGAATTCAAATATCAATACTTTCTTACTACCTCCATCCCTTTTTCTTATTTTTTCAGTTATATCAAATATTAAAATTGAAAATTCATAGAATGGGAAGAAGATATTAATACCTTAAAATAGCGGGCCATGTGCATTAGTACTTCCATGTTCCATCCAAGTTGTTGCTGTTTTTGCTAAACCTGTTTACTCAATTTGAATATTTACAAGTTTTAAAAAAACTAATAAGTTAACTAAATAGTACCTCATTCTCCATCGGAACAAAATAATTTTAAATTGAGCAAGCTTGCCAAAATCAGCATAACCACCTGTAAAAATATTCCCAAAAGTTAATTAACTCGCATCATTACTATATCATTCAGTCAAAGCACTAAAGTAAAAATTCTAATTTTAATAATAATACCTCTAGTGCAAATCGAATTTCTATCTACTTCCAATCTTCAACTTACATTCACAATGATTTGTACATTTCAAAATTTTCAATTAACCTCTCCCTCATTGGCACAATGTGCACTTTACACTAAGAGTGAGTTGTACATTACAAAAATATAGTGCACAACCATGTTAAATACAAAAAATAATAGAAACATGAAAGCCTGAACCAAAATTTGTACCACGTAATGATTATAGTTAGTTTATTAAATAACCACAACAAACACAATGTATGCAAGCATAACAAAGAAAACTAATTACCACACTTCAAATCATACTGTAGAAGTACACATTGCCCATATGTTAAACAACTCATACACAACCATAAAACAAACCATAATAGAAATAACACAATTTGTAGTGTTGTAGTGCAATCACATGTTGCTTTATGTTGTTGATTTATGGGGTTGTTCGAAATAACCTATTCACATCTTGTAGTGGTGCGAGAGTTGCATGTTGGTTTGTTGCTATTTGGCTCTCGTAGCAAGTTTACGTGTCATGTTACCTGTTGCTCAATGATGTTTGCTTTATGTAGATCCTAGGCTAATGTTCTACTACTTTATTGTAGCTAGTTCGTACCACTCTCTTATTGTATATAAAAACATATATTTAGATATTTATCATAAATTTAAATATAAACATATTTATAAATAGTATATATTTATATAATTATATAATTATAATAAAAAATATATATATACTATATATATATATTTAGAACCTATAAAAATAATAATCTCCTACCTAGAACTACCCAGCCCCTCCTCTCCTTCTCCAAAACTACAACCTCCGAATTCAAATTTCAATACTTTCTTACTACCTCAATCCCTTTTTCCTATTTTTGCAGTTATATCAAATATTAACATTGAAAGTTCATAGAATGGTAAGAAGATATTAATACCTTAAAGTAGCGGGCCATGTGCATTAGTACTTCCATGTTTCGGTCCAAGTTGTTGCTGTTTTTGCTACACCTGTTTACTCAATTTGAATATTTACAAGTTTTAAAAAAACTAATAAGTTAACTAAGTAGTACCTCATTCTCCATTGGAACAAAATAATTTTAAATTGAGCAAGCTTGCCAACAATCAGCATAACCACTTGTAAAAATATTCCTAAAACTTAATTAACTCGCTTCATTACTATATCATTCAGTCAAAGCACTAAAGTAAAAATTCTAATTTTAATAATAATACCTCTAGTGCAAATCAAATCTCTATCTGCTTCCAATCTTCAGCTTACATTAACAATGATTTGTACATTTCAAAATTTTCAATTAACCTCTTCCTCATTGGCACAATGTGCACTTTACACTAAGAGTGAGTTGTACATTACAAAAATATAGTGCACAACCACGTTAAACACAAAAAATAATAGAAACATGAAAGCCTAATCCAAAATTTATACCACGTAATGATTATAGTTAGTTTATTAAATAACCACAACAAACACAACGCATGCAAGCATAACAAAGAAAACTAATTACCACACTTCAAATCATATTGTAGAAGTACACATTGCCCATATGTTAAACAACTCAGACACAACCATAAACCAAACCATAATAGAAATAACACCATTTGTAGTGTTGTAGTGCATTCACATGGTGATTTATGTTGTTGATTTATGGGGTTGTTTGAAATAACCTATTGCTTAATGTAGTGGTGCAAAGTTGAATGTTGCATGTTGCTATTTGGCTCTGGTAGCAAGTTTTTGTGTTATGTTACCTGTTGCTCAATGATGTTTGCTTTATGTAGATCCTAGGCTAATGTTCTACAACTTTATTGTTGCTAGTTTGTACTACTCTCTTATTCTATATAAAAACATATATTTAGATATTTATCATAAATTTAAATATAAACATATTTATAAATAGTATATATTTATATAATTAGATATTTATAATAAAAATAAATATATACTATATATATATTTATATATATATATATAGAACCTATAAAAATAATAATCTCCTACCTAGAACTACCCAATAATCTCCTACCTAGAACTACCCAGCCCCTCCTCTCCTTCTCCAAAACTCCAACCTCCAAATTCAAATTTCAATACTTTCTTACTACCTCCATCCCTTTTTCCTATTTTTGCAGTTATATCAAATATTAAAATTGAAAATTCATAGAATGGTAAGATGATATTAATACCTTAAATTAGCGGGCCATGTGCATTAGTACTTCCATGTTCCCGTCCAAGCTGTGGCTGTTTTTGCTAAACCTGTTTACTCAATTTGAATATTTACAAGTTTTAAAAAAACTAATAAGTTAACTAAGTAGTACCTCATTCTCCATTGGAACAAAATAATTTTAAATTGAGCAAGCTTGCCAACAATCAGCATAACCACCTGTAAAAATATCCCCAAAAGTTAATTAACTCGCATCATTACTATATCATTCAGTCAAAGCACTAAAGTAAAAATTCTAATTTTAATAATAATACCTCTAGTGCAAATCGAATCTCTATCTGCTTCCAATCTTCAGCTTACATTAACAATGATTTGTACATTTCAAAATTTTCAATTAACCTCTGTCTCATTAGCACAATGTGCACTTTACACTAAGAGTGAGTTGTACATTACAAAAATATAGTGCACAACCATGTTAAATACAAAAAATAATAGAAACATGAAAGCTTGATCCAAAATTTGTACCACGTAATGATTATAGTTTGTTTATTAAATAACCACAACAAACACAACGCATGCAAGCATAACAAAGAAAACTAATTACCACACTTCAAATCATACTTAGAAGTACATATTTCCAATATGTTAAACAACTCATACACAACCATAAACCAAACCATAATAGAAATAACACCATTTGTAGTGTTGTAGTGCAATCACATGTTGCTTTATGTTGTTGATTTATGGGGTTGTTCGAAATAACCTATTGCTTAATGTAGTGGTGCAGAGTTGCATGTTGCCTGTTGCTATTTGGCTCTGGTAGCAAGTTTCTGTGTCATGTTACCTATTGCTCAATAAAGTTTTCTTTATGTAGATCCTAGGCTAATGTTCTACTACTTTGTTATTGCTAGTTCGTAATACTCTTTTATTGTATAGAAAAACATATATTTAGATATTTATCATAAATTTAAATATAAACATATTTATAAATAGTATATATTTATATAATTAGATATTTATAATAAAAATAAATATATATTATATATATATATATATTTAGAACCTATAAAAATAATAATCTCCTTCCTAGAACTGTTAGGTTTGTAATATTCAAGAACGAATCAAATTGCATAAATATAAAAAAACGTAAAAATCGAGTTTAAAATTTTACAAACCATATACGGATCACCCTTTATGCACAATTATTAATTAAACGAAAAAGATAACGAATAAGAATCATACCCTTGAAGATCCGAGCTTCATCAGGTACAAGTTCACCTCCAATCCTTTTCGCGTTCAACTTGAATCCACCAGGTTTGGTTCCTTCCTTTGATCAACGTTAGCCACCCAAGTGTTTGGCCTCTAGAGGTGATCCAACAAGGAAGAAGAAGGATTCAAGAAGATGGGTATTTGGCAAAACCCTAGTTTTCTATCTCTATAGAAAAAGAAGCGTACTCTCCAACTATTGGAAATATTACATCGTCTTAATATCTGATATAAGACTCATCTTATAAAGATATCAAGTAACCCTATTAAAATAAGGTATTATTTAATTAAACTCTTTTAATTAAATGGGCTCCCTAATCTTATTAGGGATAATTAATTAAACTCCTTTAATTAATTTTCCCTCCTAATCTTATTAAGAATAAATGAGAGTACTTATATTAAATTAATTTCTATACTCTTTTAGAAATTAAAATAATAATAATAATTATAATAATATTAATAAGACTCCTCTTATTAATTTATATTTAATATTTCTAAAATATTAAATAATAATATTAAGCTATTTAATTTATTCTATCACCATAGATTAAATTAAATATACATAACATATTATTACGATTATGCCATTAACTTCTTAAATAATTATTCTTCCATTTATGGTGTGACCCTTTAGGTTCTCCATATTAAACCGGTTGTGAATAAATCAATTAGAACAATTCTAATCTTATTTAAATAAATAAATTAAACAATTAATTTATTTAAATAAATAATATTTATTCTACAATAGGGATAAGCCTCCGTAGAGATCAACGACTTTTCAGATAATATAAATTTCAACATTAATCATAAAAGAACCTTTGAGTAAATAGTTACCATACAATTCAATCCTTCCACCATACAATGTTCCAATTAAATATAAGACATGGAATTACTATCAAGTCTTATTTTATTTAATTATATGTATTTCGACTCTTAAATGCACAACTCCAAATAATGCAAATTAGAAACTCCTTTCTAATTTCATTCTGCCTTGGCCAAGGACTACTAGGTTGTCATTTATCGAATCATATAGGACATTTCTCTTCTTTTAATAGAAGTGGTAGATTCTTTATTGATCATACATTATCTCCATGTACAACTTATTATACCCAAGCATACATTTTGATATACCCTAAGGGTCTTAAGGAATAAGTCAAAGTATAACTCATCATACACAAGATACTATGATGATCTCAAGTCCAAGGATCACTTGTACTACTATCACTACAGGAATTTCTATTGACAGGCAAGTAAAACTCCATTAGGTATTCCTTAGCGAGCCACATTCAGTGAACTTATTCTCTAATAAGCACCTACATACTTGCTTTAGTGTCTCCACACAAATGATCATGAGATCAATCATCCTCATCCAATGAGCAAGCAACGTATGTACCAATCTATCCGGATTCACTAATCCCCAATTTAGTAATCCAATGATTGGGAACTATTTTAGTTTTAAGCTTTCTAAGAATTTAGATCTCATTAGAATGATCATCATCATTATTCTTAAAGCATTGCTTAAAACTATGGGTTTATCACATATTATAAAACAGCATCATGTAGATAATTAAAAGCCTTTAATAAATTAATACTTTTTATTAATAAATGAATAAGATTGTTACAAAGTATATGCTTTATCATCAAACATGATTGGCTTGTGTGCATACTACTTTCAATCTCCCACTTGCACTAAAGCCAATCGTCATGGTATCTCATACTCTTCTTCTCTAAGTGACGATTATCCTGCTGTTGGATAAGCTTTAGTTAATGGATATGTAATGTTGTTCATGAGAGTCCACTATCTCTATAGTGATTTCCCATCTTTCAATGATGTGCCACAACACATGTTTAGATCCAAGATGAGACTTAGGAACTATTCCTAGTTCTGTAATGAACTTTTAATCCAAACAATCAACTTGCAACTTCATTTATAACTATACACTTTGTCTTTATCACTAAACCAGCAACTCTTTACTGTTTGGAACCTTTCCAATTCACTGCACCACTGTTCAAGGTAACCCTTTACCTTAAAGTGGATTTTTCTGTCGTCTTGGTCTGTCTGAAAAACTTGAGTCTGTTAAGCCCTCTAGTTTTAATTAAGACCCACCATGAATATGATCACATCCTTAGTGCCGGTTAAGCACTTTAAGATGTTTTTCACTGACTCGTAGTGAACTTCTCCATAATATGACTGATCAACATCAGGTCTCGTACATTTCATTGCATGCAAGATTGTCACTCATGCGACCTCTCTTTTCAGGAGTCTGTGGGGACTATTAAGAGAGATACACTTCATAGCTCATCGACATGAGACATCTCTTGGAGTTTGCCATGCTAAACGACTTTAACATCAAATGAATATACGTTCCTTGGGTTAAGTCGAGCCTCCTGTTGTATCTATCTATATAGATTTTATCCCCAATTAAGATACTCTTCCCAAACCATTCATGGAGGAATGTTTAGACAACTTTATCATTACTGATTGTAGCATTAGTATGTCATTCCTTATCCGTAGTATATCAACATATAATATTAGGAATGTCACAGCTCTCCCACTGTCCCTTTTGTACACACTAGAACTCTTACCTCATCGTATGTAACTGGATCATCATCTTCTATGATGTGTACCTCATCATCATCATCCATGATGAAACCATACCTCCTAGGTATCTTTGGTACTATTCCAGATTTACGATTATCTTTGCCAGGTACAATAGGTCTATCTCTGAGTTCCTCTTATTTAACTTATAGTGTTTTGTGGTTCTTAAACTCTTCAAGATCTATTATCCTCCCACTAGCCCCTTCAATGATAAACACATTTATCTTAGAAGGAAGCGTGTTTCGCAATAAACACCTTTTGCTAAGTAAGATTATAGAACATTTACCCTAAACTTACTTTAGGATGTCCCACAAATCTGTATTTGTCAAATCTTGTCCCAAGCTTATTCTTTGAAACCTTTTCACATAAGTTGGACAACCCCTTATCTTAACATACTTAAGATTAGGAATCCTCCCTGTCCATAACTTTTATTGTAAGACCCCAGCTTTTATAAATAAAGATGAATTTTTCTATAAATATTATTTTTGAATATTATGGAATAAATTTGATATATTGTTATAGTTGTGGGTAATATTTATAAATTTTGCAAAGTATGCAAGTTGTTATAAAATATTCGTTTGGTCAGGGAATATTCTTTTTGTTAGGGAATATTCATAACGGATCAATCATTGGTGGACCCCATAATGTAAATTATTGTCGGATTGAGAAAACGACAAAAATATTTTATAAAAATAACTACGGAGGTGTTACCGTTAAAACTGTTGAACTACCGGTGGTAAAAGTGCGAGAATCTGGCGTGGTTGCATAGTAGCACACGGTATTGATTATTGATGCTTACGTGAGAAGTCACTCAGCTATGCTCAATTATTGCTACAGTAATTGCTGCATCATATCTCTTATATTATTGATTCAATTATTGTCATAGTATCATCTGTATAATATGTTATAGTATTAAATCAATAATTGAGACGACAAGTTATAAATGATTAATAATTGTTGAAAGATTAAATATGTGTTGATGAAAAAAAAAATGATTTGTGGTAAGTTTGATTATTTTATGGGGTGCTCATATGTCATCATCTAAGAGTCTCTTCATCAATAGTATTTACCTTCGTTAATAGTAATTACCTTCGTCAATAGTAATTACCCTTGTGAATAGTATTTACCTTCATCAATAGTAATTACCCTTGTGAATAGTATTTACCTTCGTCAATAGTATTTACCTTCGTTAATAGTAATTACCTTTACCAGACGTCGAACCACTTGTCGTTTCACATTACAAAGCGCCGAACCACTTGTCGTTTCACATTATTAAAGCGCCAAACCACTTTTCTTTTCACATCATTAGTCGTCGAGCCACTTGCCTTTTCACACGGCGGTGCTAAGCTAGAAATCTTCTATAAATAGAGGCCTAGGGCTTCATTATTTTTCACTTAATTCATTCAAGCTATAGAGAGAAAGTATATAGAGAATAAAGAGAAAGAAGAAGAGTATTTTGTTACTACACCTTCTGCGCAGATTCAATCTCCTACCAAATGTAAGGGTGTTATTCTTTCTTATTCATGAAGAGAAACTGTTGTTATTCCATTGCTTATTATTCGTTGGAATAACTTTTGATATCTGATGATTTACCCTATACTTTGTGACATTCTTCTATTATTACATTGGAACATCCATGTCTGTGTGTTTTACACCGGACTGGTTAAAATCTTTATTATTATTTTGTTGGAACATCCACATCTGTGTGTTTTACACAGGACTGGTTAAAATCTTTATTATTATTTTCGTTGGGAACATCATGTCATGTGTTTTACAGGACCGGTTAAAATCTTTTTATTATTATTCGTTGGAACATCCTCATGCATGTGTGTTTACTGTGGGACTTGGTTCCATTCTTTATTATTATTGTTGGAACATCACATGTATGCATGCGTTTTACTTGGGACACGGGTTCCGTTATTTATTATTCTCGTTGGAATAACTCGCCTGTGCTTGGTCTATCGCATGCATGGTGATTTCTTTTGTTATTCTATTCTTTATTATACCCAGTTGGTTAAAACTTTGACTTCTATACTCCATGAAATTAGTGGAATATCCTTGATATTTGCGTTTCATCCAAAGATCTTTTCATGGAAATATTCTTCCGATCATTCTTGAATTTTACTCTACAAAACAAGATCATGTTGATAATTTTGGACGTTAATAATTCTCGGATAAAATAATTCTTGAACTTGTTTTATTGAATTCTTATATCATTGTCATCATCCTCATGTTTTTATTATGTTGAAAGTCATCTATGGCTGTAGTGCATAGATGGACTTGGTATGATTATGACCCAGAGACTATTCGGTGTAATCATGACCGTAATGTTACAAATGATGTGATAAAAATCCTCGAAATGGTAGTAGTGCATTGGTGGGACGATTGTTGGCATGATCATGACCATTAATGAATACACAAATATTCTTGGCCCGTAGTGCATGAATAATTGTGGTCGTGATACTAAAGAATATCCTTGGCCGTAGTGCAGGGGTGATTCGATGATGTGGAATATTTATTAAAGCTGAGTCTCAGCTATAACAGTGATGAAAAACCTTTTAAAACCTAAAAGATAGTAGACTTTATTTTCTACTTGACTCTTTTAATGGATTGCTTATTCCGCTGCAGTTAAACTGGTTGTCTATTGTATTTTATCAGTTTAACATTGTTGAAGACTATTGATAATTTATTCCGCATTATCTTAGTCATAATATTTCTTACTGGGCTGGTTGGGCTCACCCTTTCTTTCACTGTTCTCTTCAGGAAATGAGAATATAGCTGGGACAAGTCGGGGAAACGAGTGATGGTCCTGGAGATAGCATTAGTAGTCCTCACTATTCTGTGAAATAGTGTGATAATAATTGTAATGAGGACTCCTTTTTGAGTTTGTATAATATCTAGTAAGCGATATTTGTATTTAAACTCACGGTTTATGTCGTATTGTATACTACGCTTATGTTAGTAAGTTGTATTTAAATTACGTACCATGTAAGTGGCGACCTAAGATGGGTGATGTATACCTAATTTTGGGCGTCACGGTTGGTATCGAGCTTAGGATAAGATCCACGGCTAAGATGTGAGAATAGTACTAGGAGGGGGAGGCGGGAATACCTTCGCTAGTATGACCTACCTATGTTTATGTGCTATTTTATTGGTTGGTCGGAAGATAGGGATAATTTGTTACATGTCAATTAACCTTTTGTTTTGTGGCGATGTCGAAAATGACATCGAGAATGTTGAGAATAGCAATGGGAGCGCAGTAATCGTTGATTCACCACATATCAATAATCGAGGATAATGTGCATCAGAAGGCGACAATCCTCATGCAAACAACAACACCGACCAAATGATGAATGATCAAATGTTCGGAGGCTTTATGCAATTTATGCACAGCAAAGAAAGTAGAGCGACTCTGTCCAAAACGTAGGTGGAAACACGGAAAACTCTCGGCGGTCACCGCTAAGCAGTTCAAGGAGCTGGGACCACCGGAGTTTAAAGGAGAGCCAAAACCACTTCGCGGAAGCATGGATAAAGCAGATTACCAAGATATTTGATGTCTTGGGATGCTCGAGGAGCAAAAGGTTCCTTTGCACGCCTTTATGTTGCGTGAAGAGGCGACATTGGTGGGAATCGGTAAAAGCGTACTCAACCCTCTTTGTCTTGAAGATATCTTGGGAGAAGTTCCAGAGTCATTCAACGACAAATAATTTCGAAAGTATTCGCCACATGAAGGAGGTGGAGTTTATCAAGTTGGAACAAAACAATATGACCGTGTCGCAATATACGAGGCAAAATTTATGAGTTATCACGGGTTCGCCCCACTTGGTGGATAATGAAGAGAGAATGGCGTGAATATTTTTAAGAGGTTTGAAGCGGAGATATGTCAACATCTTATTTCTCATAAAGCGTGTTTGTATTCAGATGTTGTAAATAGGGCTCGATTAGTGGGCGCGATAATGAGTCAACGCAACTAAAAGAGAGCGGTGGCAAAATTATAATACCAAATGAGAGTAGTCATCAAGCGGTGACAACAAACGCGGAGGGAATCAACGGGCGAGATATGGTAACCACTTCGGTGGTAATCGGGCCAAAACAATAAGAATGGACATTTCAAGAAAAGGAGATTCAACAATGATGGAAAGACGTCAAGACCCAAGACCCGTTGTTAAGGAAGGAGAAAGACCACCTATCATATGCTTCAAATGCGGTGGAGAGGGACACATCGTCAAAGCTGCGCCATGCCGCAGTCAAAGCATGTTATAATTGTGGAAGAGAAGGTCACTTAGCTCGATTTTGTCGTTTCACATCAAGACAAATTCAGCTAGGATGGAGGCACCAAAGGCCGTCCCAGAAAATTCAAAACAGGTAGTGCTAAGGAGAGCGTTTGTTGTGACCTCCCAGAGAGCAAGGAACCCGAATGAGGTCGTCACGGGTAAGCTTATCATAAACTCTAATGAAGTCTATACTTTATTTGATACCGGTTCTACCCATTCTTTTATTTCTCCTACTTGCGCTCATCGATTAAATTTGACTCCGGAGAAATTAGACTTTGACTTATCTGTGGAAACTCCGTTGGGAGAAACCTTCATTACATCCAATCGTTTATAAGTCTTGTTTGGTTGAAATCGGTACCCTCACATTACTGTCGATCTTATTTCATTAAAAATACTTGCATTTGACGTGATTCTAGGGATTGATTGGTTAACTACTTATCATGCAAAAATTGATTATTTTCATAAGGTTGTTAGCTTTCATATTCCTAATCAACCTATTATGCGAATTCAAACGACCAAACCATTAAAATCAATCACAGTCATCTCAAGCCATAAAACTATTCATTTATTAAAAAACGGATGTCAAGCTTTCTTAGCTCATGTCACAGATTTAAACAAAAATACGTCAGTTTTGAATGATATTTCTATTGTTAATAAATTTCCTGACGTATTCCCCGAAGAACTTCCTGGCCTACCCCCAGAGCGTGAAATTGAATTTTGTATCGACCTTGAACCCGGTACAAAACCTATTTCCAAAGCCCCATATCGAATGGCTCCTATTGAACTTCGAGGAGTTAAAGACCCAATGCGCAGGAATTGTTAGACATTGGCTTTATTCGGTCCTAGTACTTCTCTTTGGGGTGCTCTGTTCTATTCGTGAAGAAGAAAGATGGGAGTATGCGACTTTGTATTGATTATCGGAGTTGAATCATGTCACCATCAAAAATAGGTATCCATTGCCACGTATTGATGACTGTTTGACCCGGTTGCAAGGAGCCAAATTCTTTTCAAAGATTGATCTTCGTTAGGATATCACCAATTGAAGATTAGAACCACCGTGACATTCCAAAGCGGTTTTTCGAACTCCCAGACGGGCATTATGAATTCCTAGTCATGTCCTTTGGATTGACTAATGCTCCCCGCCGCCTTCATGGATATGATGAACCGAGTATTCAAGGAATATTTAGATCACTTTGTGGTCGTCTTTATTGATGACATCCTTATTTATTCCAAAAGCCGTGAAGATCATGAGCAACACTTGAGGTCGACACTCCAAAAGCTTCGTGAATATAAGCTTTATGCCAAGTTGAAGAAATGTGAGTTCGGCTTGAAGAAGTAGCATTCCTTGGGCACGTGGTATCAAGTCATGGAATATCATTGACCCAAAGAAAGATTGAAGCTATTCAAAGTCGGGAACAACCTAAATCGATGGCCGGCACGTAGCTTTTCGGTTTAATTTGGTTATTATCGGAGATTCGTGGAAGGATTTTCTCGAATCGCTACTCCATCGACTCAAATTTGACTCGGAAAGATACAAAGTTCGGTTGGAGCGAAGAATGTGAGAAGAGTTTTCAAGAACTCAAGAGGAGACTTATTTCAAAGACTGTTCGACAATACCATCATCGCTCGGAGGATTTGTCATCTCTGATGATGCTTCGGAGCAAAGGGTTGGGATGTGTTCTTATGCAACATGGAAAAGTTATAGCCTATGCCTCGCGATAACTCAAAGAATATGAGAGGAATTATCCTACTCATGATCTAGAGTTAGGCAAATGTTGTCTTTGCACTTAAAATTTGGAGGCATTACTTGTATGGGGAGAAAGTGGAGATCTTTACGGATCATAAAAGCCTCAAATATTTCTTCACTCAAAAGGAACTCAACATGCGACAACGACGTTGGCTTGAAGCTGTTGAAAGATTATGATCATACCATCCAATACCATCCCGAAAAGCGAACGTGGTAGCCGACGATTGAGTAGAAAATCATATGCAAGTACGAAAGTGCGATATTGTCAATAAAGGCCCATTTTTGTGTGACTTGCAAAGGATGGAGATAGAGTTAAAGACTCTGGACGCATGTGATGATAGCAAGTATACTGAGTAGAACCGACTTTAATCGATAAAGTTAAAGTCGCTCAAGCTACGGACTGGAGTCGATGCGTATGAGGAAGAAAGTGCAAGAAGGTGCTATGCTTAGGAAGCAAGAATGATGAAGAAGGAATACTTGAGTCAACTCCGGACTTTGTGTTCCTAACGACCACGATTTATTTAAAGTATAATATCATGATGGAGGCGCACAACACACCATTTGCAATCCATCCTGGGAGTACCAAAATGTATCATGATATTCGTCATACATTTTGGTGGAGCAATATGAAGAGAGAGATAGCACTATTTATCTCAAGGTGTCTAACTTGTCAACGAGTTAAAGCGGAGCATCAAGTACCAAAAGGTCCATTGCAACCACTTGAAATTCCAGAATGGAAGTGGGAGCACATTACCATGGATTTCGTTACCGGTCTTCCTAATGTTTCTCAAGGCATTGATGCGATATGGGTCATTGTTGATAGATTGACCAAGTCTGCTCATTTCTTACCGATACGAGAAACTTATACACTTGAACGTCTTGCTCATATGTACATAAACGAGATTGTAAGGCGCATGGTATGCTAAGGTATCCATAGTTTCGATCGAGACCCATGATTCACTTCACGATTTTGGGTTAGTTTGCAAAAAGCTATGGGCACAGATTTTACGATTTAGCTCGGCATATCATCCTCGCAGACGGACGGACGATCGGAGAGGACTATTCAAACTCTTGAAGATCTATTAAGACTCGTGTCCTTGATTTCAAGGAAGTTGGGACAAGTTCTTACCATTGGTGGAGTTTTCCTATAACAACAGTTATCAAGCAAGTATTGGCATAGCTCCATTCGAAGCATTGTATGGAAGAAAGTGTCGTTCTCCAAAGATCTTTGGGATGAGGTGGGTGAAGCAACGTTGTTGGGACGGGAGTTGGTGCGATATGACTACGGAAAAGATTCAAACGATCCGACAACGTATAAAAACCTCACAAAATCGACAAAAGAGTTATGTTGATCTTCATCGAAAGGACGTGGAATTCGATATAGGAGATCATGTGTTGTTAAGAGTTGCTCCATGGAAAGGAGTTACAAGATTTGGAAAGAGAGGAAAACTTAATCCTTGATTCATCGGTCCATTTTAATCCTCGATCGAGTAGGAGGCTGGCCTATAGACTCGCTTTCGCCAAATATGTCTCGTGTTCATAACGTTTTCACATATCTATGTTACGTAAATATGTGAAAGACCCAACCATATTATTGAGTTAGAACCAGGACGAAATAGCGGAAGATTTGACGTATGAAGAGGTTCTGTTCAAATTTTGGATAAGAAGGAACATATTCTACGCCCAAGGTTATACCTCAAGTCAAAGTTTTGTGGAGGAACCACGATGTTGAGGAAATGACTTGGGAGTTAGAATCGAAATGAAATCAAGGTATCCTTACCTCTTTGACATACCAGTATCGTACCCTAATTTCGAGGGCGAAATTTCATAAGAAGGGAGGTTGTAAGACCTCACTTTTATAAATAAAGATGAATTTTTCTATAAATATTATTTTGAATATTATGGAATAAATTTGATATAATGTTATAGTTGTGGGTAATATTTATAAATTTGCAAAGTATGCAAGTTGTTATAAAATATTCGTTTGGTGGGGAATATTCTTTTTGTTAGGGAATATTCGCACAACGGCTCAATCATTGGTGGACCCCCTAATGTAATTATTGTCGGATTGAGAAAACGACAAAAATATTTTATAAAAATAACTTGGCGGAGGTGTTACCGTTTAAAAGCTGTTGAACTACCCGGTGGTAAAAAAAATACGATGTCTGGCGTGGTTGCATAGTAGCACACTGCGGTATTGATTATTGATGCTTACGTGAGAAGTCACTCACCTATGCTCAATTATACTACGATAATCACGCATCATATCTCTCTTATATTATTGATTCAATTATTGTCACAGTATCATCTGTATAATATGTTATAGTATTAAATCAATAATTGAGACGACAAGTTATAAATGATTAATAATTGTTGAAAGATTAAATATGTGTTGATGAAAAAAAAATGATTTGTGGTAAGTTTGATTATTTTATGGGGGGCTCATATGTCATCATCTAAGAGTCTCTTCGTCAATAGTATTTACCTTCGTCAATAGTAATTAACTTCGTCAATAGTAATTACCCTTGTGAATAGTATTTACCTTCGTCAATAGTAATTACCCTTGTGAATAGTATTTACCTTCGTCAATAGTATTTACCTTCGTTAATAGTAATTACCTTTACCAGACGTCGAACCACTTGTCGTTTCACATTACAGGCATCGAACCACTTGTCGTTTCACATTACATGCGTCAAACCACTTTTCTTTTCACATCATTAGTCGTCAAGCCACTTGCCTTTTCACACGGCAGGTGCTAAGCTAGAAATCTTCTATAAATAGAGGCCTACGGCTTCATTATTTTTCATGAATTCATTCAAGCTATAGAGAGAGAAAGTATAGAGAGAATAAGAGAGAAAGAAGAAGAGTATTTTGTTACTACACTGCTGCAGTATTCAATCTCCTACCAAATGTAAGGGGTGTTATTCTTTCTTATTCATGAAGAGAACTGTTGTTATTCCATTGCTTATTATTACATTGGAATAACTTTGATACTGTGGTTTACCCTATACTTTGTGACATTCTTCTATTATTACATTGGAACATCACGTCTCGTGTGTTTTACAGGACTGGTTCCGCTTTTTATTATTATTCTGTTGGAACATTACATTCGTGTGTTTTACAAGGACCGGTTTAAAATCTTTATTATTATTTCATTGGAACATCATATTGTGTGTTTTACACCGGACTGGTTCCGCTCTTTATTATTATTACGTTGGAACATCCTGCTGTCGTGTGTTTTCTGCGGACTGGTTCCATTCTTTATTATTCATTGGAACATCCCATGCATGCGCTTTTCGTGGGACTGGTTCCGTTATTTATTATTCTATTGGAATAACCTGCCTGTGCGGTCTATCGAATGCATGGTGATTTCTTTTGTTATTCTATTCTTTATTATACCCAGTTGGTTAAAACTTTGACTTCTATACTCCATGAAATTAGTGGAATATCCTTGATATTTTGCGTTTCATCCAAAGATCTTTTCATGGAAATATTCTTCCGATCATTCTTGAATTTTACTCTACAAAACGAAGATATCATGTTGATAATTTGGACGTTAATAATTCTCGGATAAAATAATTCTTGAACTTGTTTTATTGAATTCTTATATCATTGTCATCATCCTCATGTTTATATTATGTTGAAAGTCATCGTGTATTCTGTAGTGCATAGATGGACTTGGTATGATTATGACCAGAGACTATTCGGTGTAATCATGGACCGTAATGTTACAAATGATGTGATAAAAATCCTCGATTGGTCAGTAGTGCATTGGTGGACGATTGTTGGCATGATCATGACCATTAATGAATACACAAATATTCTTGCCCAGAGTGCATGAATAATTGTGGTCGTGATACTAAAGAATATCCTTGGCCGTAGTGCATGGGTGATTCGATGATGTGGAATATTTATTAAAGCTGAGTCTCAGCTATAACAGTGATGAAAAACCTTTTAAAACCTAAAAGATAGTAGACTTTATTTTCTACTTGACTCTTTTAATGGATTGCTTATTCCGCTGCAGTTAAACTGGTTGTCTATTGTATTTTATCAGTTTAACATTGTTGAAGACTATTAATAATTTATTCCGCATTATCTTAGTCATAATATTTCTTCTTTGGTTTGGTTGGGCTCACCCTTTCTTTCACAGATTCTCTGTGAAATGAGAATATAAATGGGACAAGTCTGGGAAGCAGTGATGGTCCTGGAGATAGCATTAGTAGTCCTCACTATTCTGTGAAATAGTGTGATAATAATTGTAATGAGGACTCCTTTTTGAGTTTGTATAATATCTAATAGACGATATTTGTATTTAAACTCACAGTTTATGTCGTATTGTACACGACAGTTATGTTAGTAAGTTGTATTTAAATTCTGTACCATGTAAGTGGCGACCTAAGATGGGTGATGTATACCTAATTTTGGGGGCGTCACATATATGGAGTCTTAGGGCTGGATTTTTGAGGTTACCTTTTCGTAGATATGCAGCCATTTCTAGGACATGATCCTAGAAGGATACTAGAATGTATGTAAAATCATTATGGACCGTACCATGTCCAACAAGGTACAATTTTTCCTTTTAGATACATCAATCAATTATTACGTATCAGGAGGCGTCCACTATGAGAAAACCATTTGAGATGATCTAGAAACGTATTGCTCAAGTATTTATTCCTTGATCTAATCAAAGAATCTTAATACTTTGTCAATTTGTTTCACTTTTGAATTCTTTGAACCTTTCAAATAATTCACACTTGTATTTCAGCAAATACACACATTCAACTCTTTGAATGACCATCTTCTTTTCTTATACTAGTTTGTTCAATTTGCAAAATTATTTTCGCGTAAGTCAAGTATATAAAATCCATTAAGTAATATTTTAGTTCTATACAAAAAATTATTATTATTATAAATAGAACAACAATTGTTCTTAAATATAATACCAAAGATTTCATTGTCCAACAATAAAATGGAAATAATGTTTCTAACAAGTACTGGAATACAATAACAACTTATTGACTTAATAGATTTGCCCGTAGGGATTGCTAAACTATAAGTTTCTGTGGCTAATGCAGCAACCTTTGCTTCATTTCCCACACATAGGATTACTTATCTTGTTTAACTTTCTACTTTTGCTTGGTCTCTTCATAAATCTATATTTATGATAACCAAAGTCGATATCCAATACCCAAGTAGAACCTTGACTTAAAGAAAATTTATTTCAATCATGAACAAAAACTGTATTGTAACTGAAACATCACTAAGCTTCTTTGGTTAGCCTCTGCAAGATGCTTCTCGCAGTTTCTTTCCAGTGTCCAGGCTTATTGCAGTGGAAGCAAGCTCCTTTGCTATCCATATCAGTTTTGTTCTTATTATCCTTTGTTTATGCCTTTCTATTTACCTTCTTTGAATCGTTCTTCTTTTCAGAAGATCCTTTGGCCCCTACCAGTAAGACTTGATCTTTCTTGGTTGGAAAGTGACTCTCAACATTTTTCAATATGTTAAGCAAATCAGCGAGGCTGATATCTAGCTTGTTCATATGAAAAATTCACAACAATTGTGAAAGGAGTCTAGGAGTGAGTGCAAGATCAAATCTTGGCTCAACTCTCCATCCATGACAAAACTCGTTATCCTAATTGATCAATCAAATTGATAATGTTAAGGACTTTTATCTGTACTGTAGTGTCATCGGTCATTCTAGATCGGAAGAGTTCCTTAGATATCTGATATCTATCAGTCCTACTTTCCTCACCATCAACTACTTTGATGTGCAGGAATATAGTAGGAGCATCCATAGTTTCATTCTGACGCTGAAGCTCGTTACTCATGGATGCGAGCATGATGCATTGAGCCAACTGTGCATCATCTTGTCACTTTCTAAAAGTAGCAATTTCTTCCTTAGAGGCATTGTCTGCAATCATTGTAGGGATAGGCATATTAAGGATATAAGATAGCTTTTCAGCCATGAGAACTATTCTCAAATTCCTTAACCAATCCGTTTAATTCGGTCTGGTTAATTTAGCATCTAATATGCTTCGCAGTGATAGTAATTTTAGACATTGTAAAATTCTGTAAATGAATTTGTAATTAACAACATTTTAACATACATTCTTTTATTAATTACCAAAATAATTTAGGTCTTGTTTTAAATTGGTATCTCCCACTATTTTTTTCAAACTATATTACCTCACTTATATAGTTCTAAAAAAATCGATTAAAGATTTGCTAGTGAGAATAAGGATCCCATTTCAAATGTATATAGCCTTGTGGTGACACAAACAAACTATATATAAATAAATAGGTAGACAACTTTTGTCAATTACATCAACTATGCAACTCCTTGTATTTTGCCTCTTAGATTATTTTGATCAAGTGGTGGCACATCCGAATCAAAATTATCCAAGTTAAGTCCGACCTAGAACTCCATATATTCAAAAAGAAAATATCATCCTTGTGGTGACACAACAAAACAATATTGTTCAATTTTCTTTATAAGCATCAAATGTGATAAATTAACATCTTAAATACTTAATACTTGCCTTGTGGTGACACAACAAACTCATATTAAATATTTAATACTCTATTAATTTTATCATGCTAGAAGGCTTACGTTCGATATTCCAAATATCTTTGAACGCTTAAGACTTAATATAAAAATTTGAGGGTTTGTTATTAATTTGTCTCATCATGTTTAATAGCATGCACACATATATATAAAATACGCGTCATATTAATAACATGCGAAGCATGTTTGCATAATATATAATATATATAGTATAAGCATGCACATATAGAATACTATATTCTACCCGAATTGATTATGGACTTTTATTCTAGATTGGTTCACTAGAGCCACCAAGTGAACCAAAAGGTCAAACCCTAGGGGTGCAAGAAATAATATTTAAATATAACTATTACATTTAAACCTGGGCTCCATTACAAACGGGTCTTCAAGCGCTCCTTGCTCCTTGATCTCCAATTTTAAAATTAATTCTAACTATTCCTATTACAAAACTATTTAAAATAAATAGAAACCTTGATCGTGATCGAGGGAAGTACATAGGAGTGGAATAGAATTTACATTAAGAAAAATTAGAGAAGGCGAGGTACTGTGAGACCCCATTTAATAAAACCCTTACATTCATGCATCCAACTAAAATAAAATCCAATCACATTGGTCAATAGTACATAATCAATCCCATTTATTATCATACACATCATCATATGCATCAATAAATAACATTCATCTTATGAATAATAAACATTTTTAATATATATATTGATATCATTTAATGGGCAAAATTTAGTTAGTATAAAATCTAATTTTGAATCAAAATAAACACCTTTATTTTAATCCAAATTTAAATCAAAATAAAACTATTTTATTTTAATTTATCCAATTTTGAATAAAATAAACTATTTTATTTTAATCAAAATCTTTAATCAAAATAAACTCCTTTATTTTAATTAATTATGGAATCCAATTCCATGAAAAAAATAATTATTAAAGGAAACACTTAATTCTTTTCCTATTCAAAAATAAACTCCTTTATTTTGAATAATATGAAATCTTATTTCATATTTAAATAAACTCCTTTATTTAAGGAAATATGGATTCTCTTTCCTATTCACAAATAAACTCTTTTATTTTGAATAATATAAAATTTTATTTCATATTTAAATAAACTCCTTTATTTAAGGAAACATAGAATCCAATTTCAACTTCAATTAGTTATCATGGAATCAAATTCCAACTCTAATTAGTTAGCATGAAATTTAATTTTAAAATTAAAATAAACCTTTTATTTTAATAATAAAATAAGTAAGATTAATATATATAACTATTATATATATATATATATTATATATATATATATATATATATATATATATATATATATATATATATATATATATATATAGTTATATATATATATATATATATATATATATATATATATATATATATATATATTAAACGATAAGATCGCAATAATATATAAAACGCTAAGATATATATAAAAGCTTGATATATATATATATACGTTAATATATATAACGCTTTTTATATAACTATATATAAAACGCAAAGATCTTTATGATTTTAGCGATTTTTTTATTTAAATTTTATACAATTAAATTATGCCCAATTAAATTGTTCTAAACACATATCAATATACATATCAAATTAAAACAATTAATAATTCGCATAAAGGTTTGGCTCTGATACCACTGTTAGGTTTGTAATATTCAAGAACGCAATCAAATTGCATAAATAAGCGGAAACGTGTAAAAATCAGAGTTTAAAATTTTACAAACCATATACCCGGATCACCCTTTATGCACAATTCTTAATTAAACGAAAAAGATAACGAATAAGAATCATACCCTTGAAGATCCGAGCTTCCTCAGGTACAAGTTCACCTCCAATCCTTTTCGCGTTCAACTTGAATCCACCGGGTTTGGTTCCTTCCTTTGATCAACGTTAGCCACCCAAGTGTTTGGCCTCTAGAGGTGATCCAGCAAGGAAGAAGAAGGATTCAAGAAGATGGGTATTTGGCAAAATCCTAGTTTTCTATCTCTATAGAAAAAGAAGCGTACTCTCCAACTATTGGAAATATTACATCGTCTTAATATCTGATATAAGACTCATCTTATAAAGATATCAAGTAACCCTATTAAAATAAGGTATTATTTAATTAAACTCTTTTAATTAAATGGGCTCTCTTATCTTATTAGGGATAATTAATTAAACTTCTTTAATTAATTTTCCCTCCTAATCTTATTAGGAATAAATGAGAGTATTTATATTAAATTAATTTCTAAACTCTTTTAGAAATTAAAATAATAATAATAATTGTAATAATATTAATAAGACTCCTCTTATTAATTTATATTTAATATTTCTAAATTAAATAATAAATATTAAGCTATTTAATTTATTCTATCACCATAGATTAAATTAAATATACATAACATATTATTACGATTATGCCATTAACTTCTTAAATAATTATTCTTCCTTTTATGGTGTGACCCTTTAGGTTCTCCATATTAAACTGGTTGTGAATAAATCAATTAGAATAATTCTAATCTTATTTAAATAAATAAATTAAACAATTAATTTATTTAAATAAATAATATTTATTCTACAATAGGGATAAGCCTCCCTAGCGATCAACGACTTTTCAGATAATATAAATTTCAACATTAATCATAAAAGAACCTTTGAGTAAATTGTTACCGAACAATTCAATCCTTCCACCATACAATGTCCCAATTAAATATAAGACATGGAATTAATGTCAAGTCTTATTTTATTTAATTATATGTATTTCGACTCTTAAATGCACAACTCCAAATAATGCAAATTAGAAACTCCTTTCTAATTTCATTCGCGCTTTGCCAAGGACTCTTTGGGTTGTCATTTATCGAATCACATAGGACATTTCTCTTCTTTTAATAGAAGTGGTAGATTCTTTATTGATCATACATTATCTCCATGTACAACTTATTATACCCAAGCATACCCTTTGATATACCCTAAGGGTCTTAAGGAATAAGTCAAAGTATAACTCATCATACACAAGATACTATGATGATCTCAAGTCCAAGGATCACTTATACTACTATCACTACAGGAATTCCTATTGACAGGCAAGTAAAACTCCATTAGGTATTCCTTAGCGAGCCACATTCAGTGAACTTATTCTCTAATAAGCACCTACATACTTGCTTTAGTGTCTCCACACAAATGATCATGAGATCAATCATCCTCATCCAATGAGCAAGCAACGTATGTACCAATCTATCCGGATTCACTAATCCCCAATTTAGTAATCCAATGATTGGGAACTATTTTAGTTTTAAGCTTTCTAAGAATTTAGATCTCATTAGAATGATCATCATCATTATTCTAAAAGCATTGCTTAAAACTATAGGTTTATCACATATTATAAAACAGCATCATGTAGATAATTAAAAGCCTTTAATAAATTAATACTTTTTATTAATAAATGAATAAGATTGTTACAAAGTATATGCTTTATCATCAAACATGATTGGCTTGTGTGCATACTACTTTCAAGAACTACCCAATAATCTCCTACCTAGAACTACCCAGCCCCTCCTCTCCTTCTCCAAAACTCCAACCTCCGAATTAAAATTTCAATACTTTCTTACTACCTCCATCCCTTTTTCCTATTTTTGCAGTTATATCAAATATTAAAATTGAAAATTCATAGAATGGTAAGAAGATATTAATACCTTAAAGTAGCGGACCATGTGCATTAGTACTTCCATGTTTCGCTCCAAGCTATTGCTGTTTTTGTTAAACCTGTTTACTCAATTTGAATATTTACAAGTTTTAAAAACAACTAATAAGTTAACTAAGTAGTACCTCATTCTCCATTGGAACAAAATAATTTTAAATTGAGTAAACCGCCAACAATCAAAGATAACCATTGTAAAAAATATTACCAAAAGTTAATTAACTCGCATCATTACTATATCATTCAGTCAAAGCACTAAAGTAAAAAACTCTAATTTTAATAATAATACCTCTAGTGCAAATCGAATCTCTATCTGCTTCCAATCTTCAGCTTACATTAACAATGATTTGTACATTTCAAAATTTTCAATTAACCTCTCCCTCATTGGCACGATGTGCACTTTACACTAAGAGTGAGTTGCACATTACAAAAATATAGTGCACAACCACGTTAAATACAAAAACTAATAGAAACATGAAAGCCTGATCCAAAATTTGTACCACATAATGATTATAGTTAGTTTATTAAATAACCACAACAAATGTGACGCCCCCAAAATAGGTATACATCACCCATTCTGAGTTGTCAATACATGGTACAGAAATAACTACAACTTTATTATTACAACAGTAAAACTGTGAGTTTGAATACAAATATTATCTTCTAGACAATATCTATACTCAAATAAATCCTCATCACATTTATTGATACATTATTTTACAAAAATGGTGAGGACTACTAAACAACTCTCTCTAGAACTTTCATTCCATACCCCGACTCGTACTCGCTATATTCTCGCCTCCTGAGAAGAAAAATGGAACAAAAAGGAAAAGGGTGAGCTCAACTAGCCCAGTAAAGAATATTATGACTAAGATAATATACAAAAAATTATCGTTAGTCTTCAACAGGGAAAAATCTAATAGAATACAATAGACGACAAATTTTAAATCAATATTCGCAGCGAAAATAATAATTCATTAGAAGAGTTAAGTAGAGAATGCAAAGTACTATCTTCTATGTATGAATTTAAAAGTTCATCGTCTATCTTTTATCCCTGTAACATCAATCAATATATATCTGGAATCAAATATTCATCTTTGCACTACAAGCCAAAGATATTCATCAGTTGGTCATGTTCATCTAAACACATGTTCATCTTTGCACTACGGCCAAAGATATTCTTCAGAAATCATTCATCTCTGCACTCATGTGCCAAAGATATTCCATAATATCATCATTTAAGATGAAGATGATAAAAATATTTTTAAAGAAAGCGAATCCAAAGTGAAACAAAATGACAAGGATTAAGGATTAAGGATTAGTACTTTTGTTTTATCCACGTCCAAAAATACCTCAAAAATAATTACAAGTGGTGTAAAATTCAAGAATGATCAAAACATGGATACAATCAAAGCTAGTATCCGTAATAGATATTTTGGACTTAAAAGAAAATTTTTCATTTTTCGATGAATAGTGTCGTGATTCGTGAATAATGTCAGATATCGTGAATAAGGTCGATACGTGAATAGTAACTCCGACACCAAAAGTTCCAAATTTGATAAAACTTCAGATTAATATTTCAACATAATGATATTGAAGAAATAATATCATTACGAAAAAAAATAATATCCCTTACCTCACAAAGACAAGAGATTTAGTGAAACACAGGATATAAGCTATGACTTGAACTTGCACCGTATAGCAATACTCAAAGTATACTCAAAATACTCACAAGAATACGCTCGATAATATAGAGAGAGAGAAAACTTCAGTTTCTGGTGTGATTTTCAATTATAACCTAAACACCCTATTTATAGGAAATTGCTTAGAACACCAAAGCAGAAAAGTTAATAAATTAATAATATATATATATATTTTTCCAACGCACACTTAATTTGCCCAACATCAGCCACCAACCAGGCCACTACACAAGACTAACAACAAAAAAACGTTTTTCTAATTTTAAATATTTTAAACTTCCAAAATTTAATTATTTCGGAGCTTCGGGGCTTCAATAATTCATAATAAATATCCCTTTTGCCAGAAAATTTGAATCTCTCTAGTTTTTATAGGAAATTCAATTCTGTGCAACTTTGCAGAAGAAATTTTTTCCAAATTCCAAACAAAAATTGACCGAAATCCACAAACGAGCGATTTTACAAGCTATAATCAAATTTCAGTCAATAAATGGGGTCCACCGACATGTTTAACATGTTTTAAACATTTATTGCAAAAAAAATACTCTTCCTCCTCGTATACTCATATATCCCACATTCGTTGTAAAAATATCACCATTATTATATTATTAAAATATAATAATATATTTAAATGAATTATTTTATCAAAAAAAGATAAAATTTCAATTTTCAACAATTGTCACATTAAAAATTTTCTCCATCTATATCCACATAAAATCAATATTTTTCTTATCATATGAATCAATAATTAATTATTCACAAATAATATTACAGAATCACAATATTGACAACCAGGCAGTTCCCAAGAAAGAGGGGGCTTTCCAATAAAGATTTCTCCTTACTGGCGCGCAATTAGGTGACCAAACCTCTCCTTAGACAGAACTTTCTAGACATTGCCAATAATGTTATCCAATAATATTATTCAGATAATATGAATTATTGCTCCGATAATGGAAAAATACTGTGTAATGACAATTTATTGAAACAACAATAATATAAAATATCAATGCAAAGATTTATTGAATCAATAAATAATCTTTGAGCGAATTATCGTAACCATTATTAAGTAGTGCCTTCACGTAAGAATCAATAATTGGTGCAATACTGGTGTGCTATTGTGTTTTAACCATAGAGAGTATTTTAACAAAGATAATACTTGGTAATAACTACGCTTTTATTTTTAAACAACTTATATTTGTCGTTTTTTCTTCATCCAATCGCTTTCAGTTATGGGGCCCACATTACATGGTCGCTACTGGCCGCATTTAATATTCCGAAGCGATCGAATATTCCACGACCAAACGAATATTCCTCGACAACAATTAATATTTTATAACCACTTGCTTATTTTGAAATATTTGCGTATTTTACCCCTAACTATCCACATTAATCAAATCAACCCTTACTATTTCAAAATAATAAATAGAGAAAATTAAATTTCATTAATGATAAGTTGGGGTCTTACAACCTCCCTCCTTATGAAATTTCGTCCTCGAAATTGACGACGTATACTGGTGTTTCAAAAGGTGAGGATACCTTGCTTTCATTTCGTTTCCAATTCCTGTGTCATTTCCTCTATAGCATGATTCCTCCACAAAACTTTAACTTGTGGTATAACCTTTCTTGGCGTAGAGACATGCTCCTTCCTATCCAAGATCTTGACAGTACCTCCTCATCACGTTAAGTCTTCTACTATCTCGTCCTGGGTTCTAACTCTATAATGTGGTTCGGGTCTTTCACATATATACGAAGTACAGATATGTGAAACACATTATGAACACGAGACATACTCGGAGGTAACGCGAGTCTATAGGCTACATTTCCTACTCGGTCAAGAATTTGAAATGGACCAATAAATCGTGGATTGAGTTTTCCTCTCTTCCCAAATCTTGTAACTCCCTTCCATGGAGCAACTCGCAACAATACATGATCCCCTATACTAAATTCCACGTCTTTTCGATGAAGATCCGCATAACTCTTTTGTCGATTTTGTGCCGTTTGTATACGTTGTCGAATCATTTGGATCTTTTCACATACCATACGCACTCAACTCGGGTCCCAACAATGTTTCTTCACCCACCTCGTCCCAACATCATTTGGAGAGCGACACTTTCGTCCATATAATGCTTCAAATGGAGCCACACCTATATACTTGCACGATAAGCTGTTGTTGTAGGAGAATTCCACCAATGGTAAATACTTATCCCAACCGCCTTGAAGTCTAGGACACGAGTCTTAATAAATCTTCAAGAGTTTGAATAGTCCTTTTGATTGTCCGTCTCGTTTGAGGATGGTATACGCGTCAATCAATCGTAAAATGCGTGCCCATAGCTTTTTGCAAGCTAACCCAAAATCTTGAAGTGAGTCTTGGGTCACGATCCGAAACTATGGATACAGGCATGCCATGCAACCTCACAATCTCATTCACGTACATACTAGCAAAACATTCAAGGGAATAAGTCTCCCGTATCGGCAAGAAATGAGCAGACTTGGTTAATCTATCAACAATAACCCAAATAGCATTGATGCCTTGAGAAACCGTAGGAAGACCCGTAACGAAATCCATGGTAATATGTTCCCACTTCCATTTTGGAATCTCAAGTGGTTGCAACGGACCCTTAAGTACTAGATGCTCTGCCTTTACACGTTGACAAGTTAAACACATCGAGATAAACTTTGCAATCTCTCTCTTCATATTTTTCCACCAAAATGTATGTTGAAGATCACGATACATTTTAGTACTTCCAGGATGGATTGCAAAGGGTGTATTGTGTGCCTCCATCATAATCTTGTACTTCAAATCAGAGTCGTTAGGAACACAAAGTCTAGAGTGGACTCGAAGTATTCCTTCTTCATCAATTCTCGCTTCCGGAATAGCTCCTTCTTGTACTTTCTTCTTCATATGCATCAGCCTCAAGATTCGGTGGCTTGAGCAACCTTAACTTTTTTATTAAAGTTGGCTCTATGCGTATACTTGACATCATCGCACTCCTTCCTGCATATGATCTTCTACTCAACGCTTCAGCTACCACGTTCGTTTTTCCAGGATGGTATTGAATAGTGTGGTCGTAATCTTTCAACAACTCAAGCCAACGTCGTCGTTGCGCATGTTGAGTTCCTTTTGCGTGAAGAAATATTTGAGGCTTTTATGGTCCGAATATATCTCCACTTTCTCCCCATATAGATAGTGCCTCCATATCTTTAGCGCGAAAAGCGAATGTCGCTTAACTCTAGATCATGAGTAGGATAATTCCTCTCATATTCTTTAAGTTGTCATGAGGCATAGGCTATGACTTTCCCACGTTGCATGAGAACACATCCTAACCCTTTTGCTCGAAGCATCATCAGAGATAACAAATCCATCCAAACCAGATGGTATTGTTGAACAACAGCCGAAATAAGTCTCCTCTTAAGCTCTTGGAAACTCTTCTCGCATTCTTCGCTCCAAACGAATTTTATATCTTTCCGAGTCAGCTGAGTTAATGGAGTAGCGATTCGAGAAAATCCTTCCACGAATCTCCGATAATAACCAGCTAAGCCCAAAAAGCTACGTACTTCGGTCACCGACTTCGGTTGCTCCCAACTTTGTATTACTTCAATCTACGCCGGGTCCATGGATACTCCATGTTTCGACACCACATGCCCAAGGAATGCTACTTCCTCAAGCCAGAACTCGCATTTCTTCAATTTGGCATATAGTTTGTTTTCACGAAGCCTTTGGAGTACCAGCTTCAAATGGTGCTCATGATCTTCACGACTTTTGGAATATATGAGGATGTCATCAATAAAAACAACAACGAACTAATCCAAATAATCCTTGAATACTCGGTTCATCATATCCATGAAAGCCACAGGAGCATTAGTTAGTCCGAAAGACATGACTAAGAATTCATAATGCCCATACCGAAGTTCAAGGCGGTCTTTGGAATATCTTCGATTCTAATCTTCAATTTGATGATATCCGAAGCTAAGATCGATTTTTGAAAAGAATTGTGCCCCTTGCAATGGTCAAACAAGTCATCAATACGAGGTAGAAGATACCTATTCTTGATGGTGACATGGTTCAATTCCCGATAGTCAATCTTAAAGTCGCATACTCCCATCTTTCTTCTTTACGAATAAAATAGGAGCACCCCAAGGAGATGTATTTAGGACAAATGAAACCAATGTCCAACAATTCTCGTAGTTGGACCTTTAACTCTGAAGTTAAATAGGAGCCATTCGATATGGGGTTTTAGAAATGGGATTTGTACCAGTTCAAGATCAATAAAGAAT